>JAVGVS010000028.1:3686912-3851912 GCA_032718565.1 Distichodus sexfasciatus | reverse complement strand
AATTTGAACATAAATAAGCAAATAATAGCTTTGTTTCTGTGATGTGGCTAAATCCCAGGATGTGTCAAGAGTTCATGTAACTGCACTATGTTGGTGCAAACTGAGAATATGCTTCAAAGCCTCGGCTACCGGCGCCATGGCAATGCGGGGGGGTTGTCATAGAGATGGTGTCTATACGTAAGGCAGCGTGTGTGTGTGTGTGAGATGGGGGAGGGGTGCAGGAGTGGCGAGGCGAGCCAGAATCTTCTCCTTCCATGCCCTTCTTAGGTTACTGATCTGAACACTGGCAGTAGAGTAGTGCATATGATGTGTTTATGTCCAAAAAGGTGAAAAATAGCAAAATGGGTTTAAGAGTTTTGTGATGTAGAATATTATGACAAAAGGATGCAAGCTGACACAATGGACATGTGGCCATTAAAGAGGGATAACAGTGTCCATGCTGCAGTCCAATGACAAAAAGTGTTTACCATGATTTAATAATAACACCGTAACAGAATGTTTGGATTCTTTGTTTTCCATTTCTTTCTTCTTCTGTTACTGGACATGGTCAGAGGTTACAAAATATGATACTATGTAATTATGCACATTTTTAATGCCACAGATTCTGTTTACATTCATTCATTCACAGAAAGACCCCATGGCCCCCACCTTCTTGCCCCTGTTTACATCACTTATATGAAAATCCAATGTTAGATCACTTCCTTCACCTCTCTCAATCTGTCTGTTCAGATCCTGACTGCTGCACTCCATTCCCAGGGTTTCATAGTTTTGGTAAGGGCAGACATCTTTCAAACCAGAATGATTGTGCCATTTTTTCGAATCCAGTTATGTTAGTGACAGTAAAAACATGGCTTTGGCAAGTCATTGTCCGGTCATGTTTTCATTCTACCTGTTCAATTAACCAGATGAACCAATTCTGAGTTGCAGCCTGACTTAATAAGCCTGGTTGTCAGTACTCCCCTACATTTTCTAAAGGTTGCTAGAGAAAAGCAGGTTCACTACAACTAGGTAGGTAATAAAACTAAAAAACTAAAAATATTGGATTAGTCATAGTCTTTTTAATCATATATGATAGAAGTTGTGCTTTACATAGGCTCCGCATTTTCAGTGTTTATAATATCTGAGCTGTGGCATCCAGGTTCATCATAGCTAGAATTTTCCTGCAATTATTTAAAATCCACTACAACCTAGGACTAATGATTGGACAGGCAGAATTAAAGCCTGACTGGACTGTGACTTTGGTGAAGCCTGTTTTTGTATTCTAACATCATGTCCTCAGTATGATTCACTGAATGGTTTCTACAGCCATTTGTCAGTTTTGGAAACCACATCTACATCATTACTGTCAGTAAACAGCAAACACATTTTGTAGACCGTTTGCCCAGATAGCAATACAGCAAGACAGCTAATAACGGTTGTAGCGCTTAATTCGTCTTTAAGTCAGCAATGTCCCAATTATCCTGCGTTCCTGCCCTTGTTAGACCACCAGGCCGCATTCATGCCACAGTGAGGCTGAGCTGCAGTACGTGCTAAAGCTGGCGGCTGGATCTTACACCGCCGGCCAGACAACAGCGTCGGCTATTTTCATAACTCATCAGACCTCTGGCTTGCAGATTTACCTTGAAGTGAAGTCTCTTTCATAGTCGCGTCCCCAGGGGAGTCTCAAAACACACTGAGAATAATTATAGCAGCTGCTGTCAGAGAGAGGAGACGTCAAGCATCGATAGGCTAAACTTTCAGAAGGGGAATTTTGGGTAATCACGTAGCACTCTGGCTGGTTTTGGCAGCGGTGCTGTGCTGACGCAGATGAGCTATAACGTCTGTCCAATTCACTTTGTATTTAGATAAGATAAATTTAGGATAAATAACCAAATATAAGGTAATGTCTGTTGAATACACGCACCATCTCTGTCTTGATTCAGGTAATCTATGCGCCATTTAAGCTCTGAAATCAAGCGCGATTTGTGCCAGCAGTGATTTGGATCAGACAAGCCACACAGGTCAGACCGCATTGATCTGCGAAAGCAAGGAGGCTGTGGAAAGAGGGCTCACGGCACAGCTCCGCGCTGAGGCCCGTCTGACCTGAATGAGTAATCAAAAAGCAGCTCGCATCGCCGCCGGTGCGCACAGATATAGAATCAGCTCGTGCCGGCATGAGGCGTGGGTCTCTGTTCCTTCTCCGCCTCCCACTCGCTGTGCTTACATTCTGATGCAGGCCAAGTGCGGTATATTGCAACAGTCTGTTACTTCGTTCACAGTTCAAGTTGCACTGTGAAAACTGGAGCCACGTCGTCTCGTCTCTGTATATCTGTACAGTGTATAGCAGAGATGACAATAAAGTTTAATTTGACTTTGACTTTGACTTTGAAGTTCCAGGGGATGTTCTGAATGAAAGTGGTTAAGCCCAAGGCCAGGACGATTACAACCAAAGCCCCTTAGCTATGATTTGATATCAATATTACAATGTTTGAATTAAGATAATGCGTTTGTATTTCGTTCTAATAGTTGGTGTGACCTATGTAGGAGATCCACAAGTGCAGTTTAATATTAGTTGCTATCCATTTCATGTACATCATGAAACCAACTGACAACTTACAACTAGTTGGATGAAGGATGGAAGAACAAGTGTTTTGAACGTGCAGATGCTCAGATGCTCAGTTCCGTTCACATCCCATCGTCTGCCATGTGATAGCGAAACACAAATACAGATAATAGTGAAACATAAATACATATAAGCCTCAATTTTTACTAGCAAAGGCTTTTAATTGTTTTAAGTATGAACCTGTGCCAACTAATAGCTGCAATATGTATTCTACAGTTTTCTGTGTAATTCTCAGGTGACATAAAGAAAGCAGCTTCTTGGACTGCACTGAACTGAGCAACACCGGCAAGTGCAGATAGTTATATGTTATATACAACATAACTGTTATAAGCAATGTCTACACATGAGCAGCCAAACCTCAATGGAACGCCATCTTCACTATTCCAGACCAATGAATCAGGCCATGTGTGCTTGGCGTGGTGAAGCTTAGCCCAGATTCCTCCTGTTTCTGGGTTGCCGGTCTACCCTACTTTAGTTTTGAGTGTCCAAAACAGAGGGGAGTTTATAGACAAGTACACACCCCACTTCCATGAATATCATAATGACAACACTCAGGTTACTTTTGCATTGATTGAACGATTATAAGAAAGTTGTCTTGACTCTAAACATTGAAATAGTCAAAATATCTTATTTCCTGTTAAGCATTTCATGTTTTTGCTACTATTATTAGCAAGCTTTTTATTCTTGTGCAGAGAAGATTTTCAGAAAATATACGATTGGGAATTTTAACATGTTTAATCTTAAATGCATTATTTTTTTAATGCAAACTAATCATATGGCACAAACTTCTACTTGTACCTCCACTGCAGGTGTGTATCTGGCTGATGCCTGGTTTATTCCTTTATTTATTCTATGCAGAGGGCAGCTGTGGTTCCTTTACCGGTCCGGGATTCAAACACAGTAAACTTTTAATCACTGGGCGAACATCCTAACCATTACTAAGGCATGTCCTGAGCTGCGTACTCCTGCACTTAATAGTATGGTACTTAAGGCGCTTTTATCATACTTTTCTATGTGGTAGTATGCATCTCAGGAACGACTCTATGACTCCATCTCATCTTAACGACTCTCTACACACTAGGTAGTGCACATGGTGTGTCACATGCACCCTATTTGACTTGGTACACAACATAGGACAGGAAGTGACTTTACCTTAAAATGTTGTGCACTATGCTTGAAATGCTCCACCCTCACTCACTTGACTGTATTAGAAATGTCAGAACTATGGCATTATTTTTGTGCCAAAATTCTGAGCATGCAATGGAACTTTGGCGAGCAAAATATCTTGTCTTTACGCGCTCAACTCAGCCTGTGCTCGCACTTGACCCTGCTTTCCTCATTTATCAGTATCGGCATCGCCAGATAGTACACATCAAAAATATTGGATATCGTGCATCCCCAGACACACAGAAATCGTAACACAACTAAACTCAGTGAGGCCTGAGAGGCTTTTGACCTATATTGAATTCCTGTACGAAGTGCTTAACCGTTTCCCATTAGGCGGTTTCAAAGTGAAACCAAGTAACACTCTGCAGTGAGTCCAAGCTTGATATGGGGGCTTGGGCCGAGCAAGATGGTGTAGCCCGGTCCTGTAGGAGGTTTAAGCTCATAAGACATGCAACGGACTGATCTCGCAAGTGGCGGCTTTGACACAGTCAGCTGTCAACCTCCTTCGCATCGGTCCGGACAAGTGTGGCGCGACCAGTACTAGGCTTAGCAACTGCAATGGCACATGCTCAAAAAATAACTCAAACTGCGGCTGCCTCGCCCTCCAACGCCACGAGCCAGACGGGGTGGGTGCGCAAGGCTGTCTGATTAGCTCACTAGCTCAAAAGTGGAAGTTCATCTGCGGAATCCATTTAAGAGGGTCTTTAATTTCCTACGCTAATGCTACGCTTCCTCCAGGAGCTATCAGGTGTCTCGCTGGCTCACTCGGCTAAGCTCTGGCACGGTTGCGGCGACAGCTGACCGGGGATCAGCGTTGCAGATTGGGAGAGGAAGCAGCTCCACCTGTCGCATGCGCTCATTGTGCTGGGTCATCAGCACTCGGAAGGATGAGGCATGAGCCAGCACGCACAGCAGGCTGCTGCATCACAGCCCGGAGGTTTATCTGAGCAGCATTTGGTGGTCTTAAACCAAAAAAAATCAGCGGTTAGCTGTTCTTATACTAAATCTGTCAGGAAAATAAAAAAGTTTGTCCTATCAAACTGGTTTAACTATACCATGAAGATTTAAGTGTTAAGACCTACGTAATTTACTTAGGAGTATTTTAAACTTGGATTTGGAACCCTTTACGTTGGTTTCAGGGACAGTTCAGAGTTGGAAATTACATGTAGCTGGGCTTTGAACCCGTGACGAACTTTACTCTTAGCTAAATGACATAAATGTAAACGTGCTGTCATCAAACCATTAATTACCAGCAAATTACAAGTCTTGCAGTCTACTTAGACATTAAGTCATGTAATTGGTTTTATAATAATGAAAATGATTGTAAATGTGATGAGAACCTTTGATTATTATTTTGTGATATGAACCTCCAGATGAATAGATGTATCTGTCCTGTCTCTGTGAGTGTTTCTGCTCAGCTGAAAGAAACCTTTTAGACCAGTGCAAGGCCTATGTATGGCCAAGCAACGAACTGCCTTGTTGCAAGATAATGGATAGAAGGGCTCTATGAAGCCATACAGAATATTTTTGGGATGCTGGTTTATGGAACAGTTTGACCTTAGGATGAACTGTGAAGATGCTATAAGTACTGTTTTTACTTTTATTCGAAGTGACATAGTGCTCTGCCTGTCGTTCTCCCAGCATTGTAAGGAATAAAGTTTGGATACTTGTCTTATAGTCATTCATTCATTCATTCATTCATTCATTATCCGAACTGCTCAATCCCTATCGGGGTCACAGGGACTGGAGTCTATCCCTGGAACTACGGGCACAAGGCGGAGACCAACCCTGGGCCAACACACCACAGGGCACACACACTCACCTCAGACAATCACACTCACATTCACACCTTAGTGGGCCAATTTACCTATATTGCATGCTTTTGGACTGTGAGGCACCCAGAGAAAACCCTCGCAAACACAGAAAGAGAATTATAACTCCACACAGAAAGGCCCTATGGCTGACCCCGGGATCGAAACCAGGACGTTTTTGCTAACCACTGCGCCACAATGCCACACTGTCTTGTTATTTTATTTTAATCAAGCTATTGTCATCTTAAAAACAGAAAACTGCAAACACTTGATTGTAACTGAATTCCAAAATTTATCACAATAACAAAAAGGATGGGATACCAGTGTGGACTGATGATGAGACTTAGCCAGCAATTAAATCTGGTACTTCTGCAAGATCTTATAGTGTTTCACATATTAATTGATTTTGATGGGGTGGTGGTGGTCTAGTGGTTAGGACAATCACCTCTGAACCAAGAGGTCAGGGGACTGGAATCCTACCTCTAGCACTACCATCACTGGGGTTAAGAGCAAGACCCTTAACCCCAAGGTGCTTCTTCAAATAGAAGTCACTCTGGATAAGAACATCTGCTGTAAAGGTAAAGGTAAATGCAAATGACGTTTAAGCCTTCCGGGCATCATAGTCCATGTAAGTGGACAGCTATTTAAACACCCAGTAAGGTCAAAATAATATCGGCTCTAAGTTCCTCATACCAAAGAAAAAGTTGTCAGTAATCACCTTGTCAATTATGAACCTTGCTACATACTTTGGAAAGCTAAAATAACAGAGGAACAGAAAAACACAAGAGAGTTGATAGATTACAGCAGACAGACAATACCTTTCCATGCATTGCGCCAGCATTATAATTCACATCTGAGCTAGCTCATACGGATTAGCTGTGTGTTCTCATGCATTTGCTAACCATTTGGAGTTCTTTACAGGAGGTTAAATTTTACAGTTTATAATATATAATAAACTTACATTTGGTGGTTCAACCACCACCACTTCAGACTTAGCATATGAGAGACCCCTTTTGTGAACTAGACTAGCTGGTAGGCTACTGACGCTATGCAGGTGGGCAGGGCCAGAGCAGTAGATCTAGGCAGGGCTTTGCTAAACATAACCTCTCCACGTAAGCAGGCTGCGGTTTAGTCCCACCCTACTTAGGCCTACAGGGAAAAGCTGTAAAAACTGTTCAACTGCATAACTCCACAATGTCGTAAAACTGAATTCAGGGGTTTTCCACATCTTTTCAGACACACTTTTCTGACATATTTCACACGTTACCAAACACAGGACGGTTTTCGTCGGTTTGAATTCCGGGCCGTAAAGGTATCACTGAGGTACTCATGAGCAGGGTACTGTCCCCATGCACTGCTCCCCGGATGATGCCCGTCAGCTCCCCTTGCTCCTGCACCGATGGGTCAAATGCAGAGGTCACATTTCGTTGTGATGCACTGTGAATAATGTGTCGTCTCTGTACAGGCTCTACGTGGTTGTTCTTTGTGGTGAGCTTCACCTGTTTGTATAACAAACATGAAGGAGGGGGTTGGGCGACGGTCACACTTCTACTGCAGTGCTGAAATAAACTGCAAGCCTTCCCCCACCGCTCCCCCTTTCAAAATGGAGAAGGGAGGAAGTAGGTGCAGAAAAGTTAATAGAGTGATAACAAAGCAAGAAGTCGAGAGCAGATTTGTGCTGTTGCTCTCCCACTGTTCTCTAAGTGGAGATGCTCTACAGTTACCTCTGTTTTAGGAGAAATTCCAGGTTCAGTAAGCCTCCCTCCTGTATTTTTTTTTAAATCAAATTTAAAAAAAAATGCCACTGTTTTTGTCCTCTTATAGTTCCTTGTGATGTGATATATAGGTGAGATGAGCAGCTCAACGGGAAGTCTGGCTGTACTGGTTCAAATTCACAGTAGAATAGGACGAAAGCAGCAGGCAACCATTAGATGCTATGGCACCGTGTGAATCAGACACAATATATGACACGCTGAAGTGAGAAAAGGTTTGTTCCGTGCAAATCGTTATGACTGTGGCAACAAATCCATATGATTTCACTCCTTTGATCAGTTGTACAGACCTGCTTGTTCCCAGACACTATTGTTCCAATCTCAGGTCCAGTTTTTAAAATGTAAAATAAGAACTGCAAAAGCTTCTTTCTCATATTGTCATTTTGTATGATAGAATTTTACCTAGGTACAGAGATGTCCCAAAGGACCTGATACCTTGGTGTGATTGGTAGAGTGTTGGCTGAGTGTATTTAACTCTACCATGTCAATGCAAATTCTATCAAGCTAGCGAAAGATATCAAAGCAACAGACATACCCATAGTAAGGATGCAAAGAACTCTTTTCCAGAACTCCATACAGAACAAGGTAGACCCACGCTGTATCTCTCTCTCACTTAGGCTGGAAAGTTTAAGTCCCTTTCTGAACCTGTCTGTCCCCCATCTGGCAAGAATGTCCATTACAGGAAGTTAGAAGTTAAGCTTCAACACATTTCTAGAACCATACTAGGCTGTGGGGATATTTAAGGGTTAAGTAGATGTGATTAGGGCTGAACCCCAAGCATTGTATAAGCATATTTTGCTTTCTTTACAGGATCCGTTCTGGATTTGATCCCATTCTGTCCATCTGATCCCATTTAAACACAGCTGATAACAAGCAGCCAGTGCTGAAGAGTCAAGTGCCATGCAAAGTAGCAGAGTTATGAGACAGAGCCTTCTAATCAGCAGATAAAGCATCTGACCACGGCTGGAGGGTTAACATTAGTCAGACATTTGACAGTGTTAGTGCCCAGATTAGTGCCAGCTAACATTATCGCCCACTTCTTTGGAACGCGGTGGCGACAGCGACCCGGCACGGCTGCAATGCAAGGTTTCTGCATGTTACATCACCCGAAGAATCCAGATTAAACGTGCGAGAGCGGCCTCTCGCCCCAGCTGGGCTGTGAGACACACACACACGTATGCGCACACACACGCAGACATGCACACACACACTGTTCAGTCAGCTCTGTCTGGAGTTTTAATATGCTCTCAGAGACACAGGCTCGACCTGTTAGAAATGCAGATGCATTTTTTATGCTGTACTTCAAAACGTGATCATGGGAACTTTTTCAAGATCTTTCAGTGTTTCATGTATTAATTGATTTTCAGATCAGACTGAAGTTTAAGCCTTTCAGGCATCATGTCCATGGTAGTGGCCAGTTATGAATTCGAAGGCAGTAAAATGATCTTGATCCTCATTCTCACTAATTAACAAATAAACAAAGTAAAATGTATGACATTTCTGAGATGACATTCATAAAAGTTTAACGTCTGCATAAAATCATTGTGCTGCAATATCAGCATGAGTGAGTGAGTGATTATTTGTCACTGTGAACACACCACAGCACAATGTGACCTCTGCATTTGACCCATCCGTGAAGGAGCAGTGGGCAGCTAGTGAGGGCAGCACCCGGGGAGCAGTGCTTGGGGACGGTACCTTGCTCATGGTTACCTCACTGGTAACTTTACCGGTCCTGGATTCGAACCTGCAATCTTCAGATCACGGGGTGAACACCCTACTGTTACGCCACCAACTGCCCCCATCAGCATGCTTAACTATATGTGAATAAGAAAAACACAGACTTTGTGCTTTATAATTACACACTTTTATGCCAACACTATGAAAATAGATATTCTTTTCTACTTGTACTATCTAATATATTGTGTTGCGATGGAGCTGGAAATTAAAAATGTCATGTATGTATTCGCGAGTGTATATGTCTTAACTCTAGATCCATGCCAGTCTGCTGCAATCATTTCCTACACCTGTCAACTAAACAGCTGCCTCCTCTTTTGTCTTTTCTCATTCATCTCTCTCAGCTGTCTCAATCACTCACCTAGTAACTCATTCACTCATTCATTCAATCATTTGTGCTCATTCCTTTACCATTTCATCATGAAACAGCCAGCGTAGATCATATTTATTTTTACTAGTGCTGATGTTGGGGTCGGCTAATATGCCGCGCATTTCATTAAAATCATTTATGGATCATAATCAATGCGACAATGCGAGCCTCCATAACATCAGCATTAAACCACATGGAGATTGCCACGGGTCTGCCAAACTCCTGAAACAGATGGACAGATGGCTGACCATCTCTGGAGAGAGGGAGGAAGAGAGTGATTCTAACACATTTTTCAAATGCAAGCCAGTAAATTGTCCTTGTTTTCTTGCTGAAAAGCAGAAAGCAGCCACAAAGGAATTCGTAATTATGCTGTCATGAAGACACTGCAAGTAACATAAACTGAAAGAGCGGGGACATTAAAGTGTTGTAGCAGATCTTTATAATGGGCAACTCTGAATCGGCACATGTTTCGTCCAAGCCCATTTACACTGCCAAGGGCTTTTATATGTATAAACACTGAGCATGAGGTAGAATTAGCCGCTGTGTGTAGTACATGTTTTTTTTTTGCAAATGGGAACCAATCAGGCTCCTCTCCAGCTCCTGGTAATAAACAAGACAGGTTCTCCCTCCTCTGAAAAACAGCAGATCCACTAGTATCCATGTTAAAGCACACATCACTAATGCAGAGCTGATGAATAAATAAGTGTTTGTTGGTATTGCCTATCCTCCATCGGGGTGTTTCCAGCCTGTAAGGACTCTCTGGGCTTAGCCTGGACCAGATATAAATTCAAAGAGGAGCCGAGATTTATTTTAATTTTGTATAAAGTATGTAAAAGTTGGTATAGTAGACTGTAGACTATAGTAAATTGCCTAAATTATCATTTAATTTCAAGATGCATGCATGTTAATGAAACACATAAGCTAAACAACTGTACAATTATATTGGTTACCCGGGCTAGACTCAAAATATTCTGGACTGAAGCCCTGGTAAAATCGGCTGGCGACGCCCCTGTCGTCCATGTTGCATGTTTTAGAAAACATCAAAAATACTCAAATCCCTATTGATAGTTTGCAAAATAATGCTAATTTCCAGTAGATAATGGTCATTTCCATTAGTGTTTAATCCTACCATAACATATTATGACTTCCACAAGTGCCCTACTCAAGTTAGTCAGAGATCCTGAACATTGTACCATAACTGCAGTTCCAGGTCAGTTTTACCTCCCCTGCGCTAAACATTTCTCTCATTCACTGGATGAGACAGAACAATGCTTAGATGGAGGCTAATCTGAGCCTCTGCAGGAAATGAAAGGCATCTGAGTTCATCCTATAACCGTATGTAGGTTGTCGTTGGGGAAATACCTCTAGAAACATTGCTAGTAACAGCACGCTGTAAATAAACATCACAGCCTAGAAATTTCAGGGTGTAAATAGATGCTATTACAGCCTACACATATAGAATCAGCCATTATCTGTAATGCGAAACCTTTAGCATCAAATCCAGACAACCAGCACTCTTTCAATGCGGCATTACATAACATGACAAGGTAGTAAATAGTAAACAAACAGATATGTAGGCAGTAAATAACAGCTGTGTGTTGACCCTCTGTGCATTGTGCCACCGCATGCCACTCGAGTCTTGCCTGGGTGGTTCAGGGCCATGCTCCAGTGCTGCTTTGGGGTCTGGAGCTGCTCTCTCACTCTGCCAGGCCTGTGGGATTAGCTATAAATAGCTGCTCCAATAGCTCGCCTGCAGAAGTAGATTACACTAGAGTTTCTTCTCTTAGGAGCATAAGTGACCCCCATTGTCTAAACCTACAGCAGCGTCCGCACGGAGAAGAAAGAGCACATTTGGGGAGGCAACGGGCTGCCGTTGCTAGACTGAATGACAAAAAGAAGTGAAGAAAATATCTTGATGTAAAAATTTCAGCCTGTGAAAAAGGACCGTGTTTGAAACCCTGCTTGAAAAAAGCCTTGAGAAGCATGGTATTTAAGATGGTCCATGATGCCCACTTGCTGTTTTTTCCAGGATTAAGGCTGAAAAGGTTGGTCAAGTGATGCTTTAGATGGATTACCACGTTGGTTTGGCACCAAAACTAAGAGCAGTCAAAACCATCTTGCCTATATATTTACAGCATTTAGCAGACACTCTTTATCTAAAGCAATTTCCATTGTTCTCACAAGGACAGTCTTCTTGGAGCAACCTAGGGGTTTGAGGCCTTGCTCAGGGACCCTCAAGGTTCGATTATGATCACCAGGGTCCCAGTCACTTAGACCACTGCACTACCACTACAGTTGAGCATAGGAAATTAATCTAATGCCAATCAGAGTTTGGCATAGCCAATACTTGGTTGAGAATCCAACTAGAACATCTGCTACAAGAGGTGTTGGTGAGGTCAAAAGAGGGCACCACCCTGTGGTGCCATGGGCATCATAGTGGGGTGAAAAGTGGGACAGACTTAACAGGGTCCCAAGTTGGAGGAGGGCCCTTGACAAGTCTGGAATTTAATTTTATTATGGGGTGGCCCATGGAGACTGTGTATAGGGCCCAGAATTTGCTGCTACGCCCCAGTGCAGTGACGGTGTAAAACTGATGTCCTGACTCTCTTAAGTCTTGAATGTATGTGACAAACATGCCATGGAGGCGACTGCCCCCAAACATGACCTGTTTAAAATGTGTGTTCTGAACACAGTTAAGTTGCATAGAGTCTAAAAACTGTAGACTTTCCTGCTTGGTACAATCGCCCGACTTCCAGTTATGGTATGTTCTTTATTATCCTCCAAATACAGCGCCACACAGAGTTCAAACAGTACATTAAATCATATCCTTCACTAGCGTAATTCAACCCACAACATATAATCATTTTATAATCATGACACCAACACAGGAAAGACACCTGGATGTCTTTAAATAATAGTAGTTGAGAAACTGGGATGTCCTGCTAAATTGTCTGCCAAATCCTGGCCTCCTAATCATTTCCTGTCCCAAACTAGTCATTCCCGCCTTTCACTTCAGCACCTTAGCTAATATGGGGTAGCGTACTGGTGCAGAATTGCTGCTGGAGCATGCACATTGGTGGTGGTTGAAGTGGCTCCACATTGTTGATTCATAAAATGCCTCAATACCTGGGATATTTATGTTTAACTAAACCATGTCTGATTCATTTAATATACCCAACCTCCAGGGCAGGGCACCATTAAGGAGTCATACAATAATTTACTGACAAAATGCCCAAGTCATTAGCCTCTATTCAGTCAAAAGGTGCATAACAGTCACTCTGGAGCTGGAAATCTGGCACAGAGACATTACTACCTTCTTTTTGGTTCTGTCTCGTGCTCTCACATCCCTCCTACAGGCTGGCAGTGGCGGCGGTGACACGCCAAATTGGATGTCTGTGTAAATCAGAAGCGACATGGCCCCAGCCTGCTACTGTGCCCCAACGCCACAGATCAGTATTTACATAAAAACCTCAACCCTCAGCCCAAATGTCTGTTTCTCATCCCTGCCATCCTCTGTGTCTGTGTGTTTTACGTGGGGGTGTATTTTTTTGCAAGCGAATAATATCAGTCCAGTCCTCTGGGAGTGTGTGCTTATTCATGTGTGAACTTTCAGCACTGTAGTCTTCCTTTGTGTGTATACAGATCCAGCCTTGCATGCGTGCGAGTGTGAGAGAGACAGAGAGAATTAGCCTCGCCATTTAGTGCGCCTCATCACGTTACCGTTCAATTTCAGCGTCTGCCTGATTAAAAATTAATGAAATTGAAATGAAAATGAACTAACACAGTTACAATAGACTATGGTGCCATTAAATAAACAGTTCCATTAACTATAATATTAGTCAATATTAATAGCATACTGTCTGTTTTGGTTCACTGGAAACATCAATAGCATTTGGATGAAGGTATGAACTAGGGATGCACGATATTGGCTGATGCCAATATTCTTTGTTTTTCATGTGTATATCTGCCAATGCTAATGCGGATGCCGATAAATGAGGAAGAGTGCGAGCGAGACAGAGTTGAGTGTGTAAAGACAATTTTGGCACAAAAATAATGCAATAGTTCTGACATTTCTAACACAGCGCCAAGTCAGGCGAGCGTTAAAGCAGAGTTGAGCGAGGATGGAGCATTTCCAGTGTAGTCCACAACATTTTAAGAAAAAGTCACTTCCCACCCTACGTAGTGTGCCAAGTCAAATAGGGCGCATGTGACATTATAGATACAACCCCAGCTATTTCCTGCACACTACCGCACAGAAAGGTAAGATAAGAGTACCTTACCTACCATACTATTAAGTACAGCAGTAGGTGGCTCGCGACACAGTCCATGTGCGAGCTCACATTAGCTACGTGTGGCAAACATGCAATTTAACTAGTTAAAATTTTTACATGTGCAGGCACAAGAAGACAAGAGATTTTGCTTGAGAACGTTTCAGTGCGTGCTGAGAATTTTAGCACAATATAACACCAGACATTTTAAGACAGAAGACGCGGGCCGTATAAAATCCCAACGCAGATTTTGGACACGTCTGGCACGTGCTACCTTTCAGACATACAAAAAATGTCATCAAATATAGTCTGAAAATATCAGGCAAATCTAAACATCAGTCCGATGGCCATATGGCCATATTCTGATATGAGTCCCATATCCCTAGTATGAACAATTGAAGCTACTGAAATAAGCTCTGCTTGGGGACGGTACCTTGCTCATGAGTACCTCAGTGGTACCTTTACCAGTCAGGGAGTGGACCGGAAACCTTCCGATCACTAGGGCCAACTCCCTAACCGTTATGCTACCAACTGCCCCAAAGCATTCTAGGCATGTTAAGTAGCATACTAAGTAGCTGGATTGCTGAAAATGTTTGCCATTGTACGTTTGTGTTTGAGCATGTGTTGCCTCAGTAACTGTGCAGTAATTGTAAATAAACCAACATATTCAGCCACACACACATTCAAACATAGCAAATATACACACTCCAAGAGTGCTTTTAACACATGGATCGTCTCCCTACAACACTGGAACTGCTCATGCCATAAAGACACACACACAGCTTAAGAGGTGAAAGAGAGTTTTCCATTTAGAATCACTTTCCCTATGAGCACTTCACCAATAAATAGGGCCACCACCCAGCGAGACGTGGAAAGTGACACAGCTCGCACAAGAGCACACTGATGCCTAAATGGATCTGCCGAGCGCTTAAGTATCGATCTCCACTCCGACAAAGCGCCATTTCAGCTTTCAGTAGCTCCTCCGGCTGTCAGATAAAGGCTTCCGTTTTTTTATTTATTTTATTTTTTTGGAGCTCCTCACACCAAGTGCAAAAGGGAATTAAATAGTGCCTCTCATCCCCCACTTCTGTCTGATCCCCTCTTGCCTGATCTCTCTCTCTCTCTTTCTCTCTCTCTCTCTGTGTCGATCTGTCCGTCTTTTTTTCGTCTTTTCACACCTGGAGAGTGTGAGGGAGAAGGCGTGTGAAGCAGATTGATGAGCAGAGGAACAGCTGAGAACGTGTGAGAGATGGCTCAGGGCAACACGCTAAGTGGGTATCTGAAAGTCAAGAGCATTGGGGAGATACAGTGCTGTGAAAAAGTATTTGCCCCCTTCCTGATTTCTTAGTTTATTGCATGTTTATCACACTCAAATGTTTCAGATTATCAAACAAATTTAAATATTAGACAAAGATAACCCAAGTAAACACAAAATGCAGTTTTTAAGGGATAATTTTATTTATTAAGGAAAAAAACTATCCAAACCTACATGGCCCTATGTGGAAAAGTAATTGCCCCCCTTGTAAAATCATAAAGTAATAGTGGTTAATCACATTTTTTGGAAATCTGAGTGCAATTTCACCAGCCACACCCAGGCCCGATTACTGCCAGACCTGTTCAATCAAGAGATCACTTAAAAAGGAGCCCAAAAGATCCCAAAAAAGGAAGACATCATGCTGCAATCTAAAGAAATGCAGGAACAGATGAGAAACAAAGTAATTGACATCTATCGTTCTGGAAAAGGTTACAAAGCCATTTCTAAAGTTTTGGGACTCTGGCGAACCACGGTGAGGGCCATTATTCACAATCAGAGAAAACATGGAACAGTGGTGAACCTTCCTAAGAGTGACTGGCCTATGAAAATGACCCCAAGAGCGCAGCAACGACTCATCCAAGAGGTCACAAAACAATCCAGAACAACATCTAAAAACTGCAGGCCTCACTTGCCTCAGTTAAGGTCAGTGTTCATGACTCCACCATAAGAAAGAGACTGGGCAAAAATGGCCTGCATGGCAGAGTTCCAAGGTGAAAACCGCTGCTGAGCAAAAAGTACATAAAGGCTGGTCTCACCTTTGCCAAAAAACACCTTGATGATCCCCAAGTCTTTTGGGACAATATTCTGTTGACTGACGAAACAAAAGTTGAACTTTTTGGATGGTGTGCGTCCCGTTACATCTGGCGTAAAAGTAACACAGCATTTCAGAAAAAGAACATCATGCCAACAGTCAAACATGGTGGTGGTAGTGTGATGGCCTTGGGCTGCTTTGCTGCTTCAGGACATGGACGACTTGCTGTGATTGATGGAACCATGAATTCTGTTCTCTACCAGAAAATCCTGAAGGAGAATATGTGGCCATCAGTTCGTGACCTCAAGCTGAAGCGCACTTGAGTTCTGCAGCAGGACAATGATCCAAAACACACCAGCAAGTCCACCTCTGAATGGCTTAAAAAAAACTAGATGAAGGTTTTGGAGTGGCCTAGTCAAAGTCTGGACCTGAGTCCAATTGAGATGCCGTGGCATGACCTTAAAAAGGCGGTTCATGCTCGGAAACCCTCCAATATGGCTGAATTAAAACAATTCTGCAAAGAAGAATAGGTCAAAATCGATGTCAAAAGCGATGTGAAAGATTCACTGCCAGTTATCGCAAACGCTTAATTGCAGTTGTTGCTGCTAAAGGTGGCACAACCAGTTATTAGGTTTAGAGGGCAATTACTTTTCCACATAGGGCCTTGTAGGTTTGGATAGCTTTTTTTCCTTAATAAATAAAATTATCACTTAAAAACTGCATTTTGTGTTTAATTGGGTTATCTTTGTCTAATATTTAAATTTGATAATCTGAAACATGTAAGTGTGACATGTAAGTGTGTAAGTGTGACAAACATGCAAAAAAAAATAAGAAATCAGGAAGGGGGCAAATACTTTTTCACAGGACTGTATATACAGAGAAAGAATGTGAGAGAGAAAGGGAGAAAGAAAGAAGTGGGCAAGCTTTGCTACCAAAGTTTCCCACATGTTGCTTTGCTCTTTATTGAACCTGCAATCTTCAACTCTGTCTACTAGACACCATTTTAAATGCACAACGAGGGCTGGGTTAAACGAAGGGAACGGTGGGAAACATTTCTTTCAGTGCCTCTTTGCCACCAGAGGCTTGAGATTCTCTTCCATAACAGAGAGATCAGAGAACTGGCAGCGAGTATAAATGAGTGGCTGTCAGTTTTGATGGATGATTTGTCTCTTCTGAGACTGTAGCCCTCCTGCAATGTGTAGCGTTTCGCTCTGTGTAAAAAAAAGAGACCGCACAAGTCATCAGTCAGTTATTCATCCAGGCTGAACTGCTGACTCCTCAGCACAGCTCATTGCGCAGGCTTCAGAGCTTAGCACTTGTTTACACTCTGGCTAATGTGTTCCTGTTTAAAGAAATCACCCCAAGTCAAACTCAGACATTGTTAACTCAAACTCCTCCTCAACCAGACCCACGGCCAAATCACACACATACAGCAAACCTGTCCACTCAGGCGTAATATAACCGGCACACTCCCTACTTCTTCACCAGTAACTAAATGAAGCATTTCCTGCTAATGCTATATAGATTAAGGCAGACGGATACTAGTGTGTTGGTAAGGTTCCACATGCCTCGGTTTAATAGAGCTAAAAGTGGCCGTGTCGGAAGTGGGTCAGACTGCATTGAGCTGGGCAGATGTCTCCACTGCTAGAGAGGCTTCTCCAGAACCTTTGGGGATTTTAAGCAGGGCTCTTTCAATTTAGCTAAACCTATATGGCCACTTTGGCAAAACTTGCTGATGTAGTCAGATGCCTAAAACTGAGACATTCCTTGTGTTGGTGACAGTTGAGGGCATGACAACCACAGGACAGTGATTTATTAACCTTAATTTATTCCTCCATGGCATATCTTCCATGGCAGATGCTTTATTCATGGACAAGTTTATTATTATCTTGTCTTGTAAAGATGATACTTAGATAATCTCTACACCATCAAGATCTAAGGTAACAAAATTATGTACAAAAGATCCCATTTTTCTCTTTAAAAGGAAGAAAGATGCTTAAAATGAACATCATAATGATGTTATTTTTGGAAAATGCCAAAATTAGACAGCACTGGATGTGTACTGAAAAAAGTCCACAAAATGCCCGTGTCACATGCTCAATAAACATTACCTGTCATAGAGACATCATGACGCAGTTGGCATCCTAACATAATTGAATTGTAAAGTCATAATTTATGGGTGATGTACTGATTGTATTGGCCAACAATGAAATTCCACAATCAGTCATTGAGTGTGTCTTATAATTAACATTTTCATGCATTAAGTATAATTCACAAAGCCAAAGCTCATGGGTTGTTGTGCATTCAAAAGTCCTCATTTTTATCTAAATGTCTTTATCCAGAGTGAATGGAGCATTTAACTTTCTCTGTGCCTCCAGGGAAATGACCAACACAACATAAAGTAGCATGTAAAAGCATGTGTCTAGTAAAGGTGTACAACATTGTAGTCACTCATATTTAGTGAATTTAATATTAAACTTATGCAACAGGATCACCAAATGATGAGTATTGGTATCACCAATATTTTCATATCAGTGCCTCTCTACTATAGATAATATAGATAATTAACCATTGAGATCACAGCATTCAGAACAGATAATAACTTTTTCAAAAAAATTGGGTCCTATATGTTATTCTTTTTCTTTTTACTTTCTCTCTATGGTCCTTCTCTGGTGGGTTCATCACAATGTTGCATATGACAGATGCTCCTACCTAAGAATGTGTTAGATGGAGAGAGAGTCTACTGTTAATTAAATAGAAGATTAAAGCTAATGGACGGCTCATCTCTTGCCTGGATACCTCCCAACTCCACCACAGTGTCGCTCCATTTGCTTTTTATACACCCTCGGAAACCAAGCAAAAATACTACATAGCTCCAGTTGCCATTAACAGCCTTTCAGGTACTGGTGGGATTTAAATCAAAGGGTCAGAGATCTACTGTTTCACTTTCAATGCATAGACTTTCAGTTAAATAGTTTGATGTTGATGAGAACTGTGGACTTTACTACATAACACTGAACTACAGCGAATAGAAAAGCAACAATTTTTTGCATTTAATTTTTAGTACAGCACAGCACACAGTGCACCACAACGAAATGAGACATCTGCATTTGACCCATGCATGAAGGAGCAGTGGGCAGCAGACGGGTAATGCCTGGAGAGCAGTGGTTGCGTATGATGCCTTGCTTATGAGTACCTCAGTGATACCTTTACCAGTCCAGGATTCGAACCTTCTGGTCACTTTTGGTTACGCTACCAACTGCCCTGTTAAATGTTACCATGTGGTTATCACATATTTAATGTCATTTATACAAATCTGAGGTTTGCTGACTAATTAATACCCTGAGGCAAAATGCACGAAGTTGCCTCACCGTTAATATTTAAATGAAGTGAACATGGTTATTGCTTTGACAGTTCAAACACGCATATTCCATTCTGATCATTTTTCCACCATAATGTGAACATGTAACTCTTCCCAGCCCAGGATTAAATCCTAACCCAAGGATATGAAACTCAGTCTGAGCAGCATTTGTGAATATGTTTCTCATCAGTCTGCTCCTGCCTGATCTTCTATGGTGTGACACTGAGTCTCTGTCTGTATTGGCCTGCCATCTGCACTGCCACTGAAGTCCTCTGGCTTACCCGTATTACCATAGCCATGACTTATTCATGCTTTGTCTATTTGTGTACTTTCTTACATAAACAGCTGGAGCCTGATCTTGAAAAGAGGAGGCATTAAAATATACAAAAAAGAGGGGAAAAAGGGTCTGATAAATCCACGCTGAAAAGGGAATGAGATGCAAGTAATGAATCAGTTTGGTACACAACACGATGAAAGCATCATGTTCTATTCACCGTTGCAGGGGAACTCCACCCAAAAACGGTAATTTGGTTAGCAATAAATGAAACCTAATGGGGACGTTTTAACATAGCAACTCCTTTTAGTTATAGCCATGATTGGTGTTGGGTTCAAGCATCCATAATAAAAGGAGAAATCTTGGTTTTGTGTAGCTAATGCAATTTAAAAACAATTACCATAGTGGCACAGTTAAGCGCAAGGGTGACTGGTTTGACCCATTAACTAGATTGTATGTAAAGATGCTGAACTCACTGGAGCAGGGAAGGAGAGCCGTGGCCTCGCGTAACCTCATTAGAGCCCTGCTGAAGCCTTCTAATGCTGTTTACACAGGGGGCTGATGAAGGGGGATAAGCGGATTATCGATAAGCGTGGCGTGGGAGATGAAAGCTTGAGTCATATCTGACAGGTAAGACTGCGATTGTAAGTTAGAGAAGATGCTGATGCCTAAGCAACACTAGACAAAAGTCATTAGAACATCTTTGGATCTGTCTCTGCTGAGGAAGGCTCGTAAATAACCCAGCCTGCGTGTTGCTGTTCCTTGATGTGCCTTTCGCCTCCTATCGAGGTGTGAGTGAGGAGTCGAAGTTGCACAAAACTCCCTAAAACTTGATTTTTTTAATTATTGAAAAGCACATTTTACCAAAAGCACAGAAATCTTGAGAGATGGGAGTAAGGGCAAAGAAAAAAGAATGCAGGAAGGTTGCAGAGTAAGCAGGATGGGGGGAGAGAGTGTGTATGGGAGGAGGGCAGAGGAAGAGTGATAAAGGGGGAGTGAAATATTAGAAAGTAAGGAAAGATGGGGGTAAAAAGGAGGTGCTCATTAGCCCGCAGCTAAAGAGGGCTGATGTAATCTGGGGAGCTGTGGGGAGATGGATTATGTACTGAAGTGCTGATCTGTACAATCCCTCGGTGGGTGTGTATGTGTGTGCATATGCAGTGGTTTGATGCGTGATTGTGATCAGAACAGTGATTAAGGAGCCAGCAACAAATATTCTACTTGTAGAAAGACAAACTGTGGCCGCTTCAGTCTATGTAAGGCGTGTATGTGTGTGTGCGTGTGTTTGTGTCTGCGTGTGTGTGTGTGTAAAAGGGGTTTCTACATGAGCCAGATCTGCTATGTGAGGTGAGTGCAGTAGTGAGACCAAATGCTCAGACATGCATCAAGCCCCAACCAGCCTAATGACACCTCAGAACGTTACATAACAAGCTCCTGCCTTCCTTTGGAAATTTAGTCACGTCTGAGCACAGCCGCAGTTAAACTGAATAATAGATCTGTAGTACTCCAGTCTGCTCTCTCTCTCTCTCATCCACAACAAAAATGATATGTTTTTAACAGCTTATCCCTACTTTAGCCACAAGGTTCATGCGCACCCACACAGGCACAAGTCTTGAGTCATCTCTTGCTATCTTTGCAATGTACTTCCAGTTACTTCTATAATTACTAGATCTAAATAATACTACACCGAACTCTAACCTTAACTTTAGTAAATCAAAGCAAATCTTTTCACACTTTTAGTTTTTATTTGTCAATCAACAAGTAATTGGTTGATTTAAAAGCATCCTTGCATATAAAACTGTCCCCCACAAATCTGCCAAAAATCTTTATCTTTAAGGGGACAATAACACTACAATAAGGTCCTCGAGAACCAAACAGCTCTTCACTCCCACCACCACCCCCCAGTGATCATCATGACACAGCATCTGTCACCACACGAGAGCAAGTGTCCGTCTCTATGATTTCATTTAAAATGTGCAACGTCTTACCCAGCAGCCCGATGGTCTGAAAAGGAAAACACACTTTCACATTGACAATCTTATACTTTAAAAAGTCTCCGAAAACACACAGCAGGCAACGGACAAAACCAAGGCTGCCGTCTCCGGTCATTTGACAGCGTCCGGATGCATGCATGAGCTCAGTCGGGGCCTGGCCAGTGTTCTGACCCATTACACTATTACTGGAAGACATGAGCAAAGACTCATGCTCCTGCAGGCACTGGACCGGACAGAAAGGGGAAGAGCGAGGGGAGGATGGGTCAGTCCCCTCTCCTTTCCCATGCTCAAAATCAAAAGCATAGACGTGAAGCACGATGTGGTATTTATGGTATTTATGTATTGATGTTCGAATAACCGAATAACTTCGGTATAAGATAGGCAAAGAGGAAAAGCCTTAAGGAGGAATAGGATGGGTAGCGATTGTTGGAAAAAGCTCAAGACAGACGGTGAGTTAATGCACGTTTACAAGCCATAAGAGAAGAGGCGCGGTATAGAATAAGGAAGAAGGTTAGGGTCAAGGACGGGTTGCGATATACCGGCTAATATGGGCAATATGGAGAGGGAATGGCGTGACATTGGGTAGTTATGATCTGCTATTATGATGCATTAGTGTTAAGTCAGCATGTGGAAGAGGAGGAGGAAAAGAGGAGAAGCAGCGCTCTGTGACCCCCGAGGTTCTCTGTGGCTTTTTATTAGTGCATGCATTTGTGAAAAAGCTGGACCAAGCGTACAGACCTCAGGCAGGTTATAAGATACACTCACACACACACACACACACACACAAACTCACAGTTACATCTTGTTATCTTTTAAGGTACTTCTACTGACTCTCACAATTACTAGTTCTAAACAATGTTACATCTAACTTGTGTTAGTCACAAACGACTAGTTTTTCAAATAAAAAACTTCTCTATGAAAAAATAATCAAAAATCCACAAACATGATAAATCCTAGATTTTCTTACTGCGTCCTTCCAAAATACCTAACCACCTGTGTCCACACACTCACACAAGACAGGAGAAAGGTGTCTATTTGAGCATTCAAACTAGGGTATTCTCCATAACGAGTCACACACACGCACACACACACACGTACGTACACACTAAAGAAATGGGGGTTAGTATGCCTAAGCCAAATGCGTTTAAAAATGTCAAAAGAAAGGTCAAAAAAGCTCAAAAGAAACTTATGCTAACAAAACCATGAAGCATACAGGAGCATCAGCAAAACAAGCAAACAAACGAAAGCAAAACCATGGATGAGTTGCTGACAAACCTTCGGGCTCTGCGCTCTCTTTGAGGACGGCTTGCTTCAGCGGGCAGCAGAAGATTTCGTGACACTTAGCACGAAAGGGGGAGCCTTTACTCCTTATATCCGCTGAATGGATGGAATCCTGCCGCAACATAATGTACTCCTGGGTACCTGGGGCAGCATCATCCTGGACTGCGGCCGTGCCGCAACAGAACGAACGCAAGGGTTAGAAAGAGGGGAGAGAAAGCGCTCAAAAGAAAAGAAAAGGAAAAATAACTCAACGGAAAATGGCAGATGATGAGAAAACAAGCAAGCAAAGTCAACAGCAGTGTCATTAGAAACAACAGTAACATCAACAAAATACACAGCTTTTTAAGAGGGGGAGGAGAGAGACGAGGAGAGAGAAGACAGGAAAAGAAAGACAGAAGGGGAGTGAGGAGAGAAGAGGAGATCAGGGAAGAGGACAAAGAAGTACAGATAGAAAACATTGCACTTAATAAACAGTTAATCACAATAACTGAACCCAAATGTGAGCAGCCAGACAGAGAGGGGCAGTTAAGGACTGTTAGGAACAGTGAGGGGCAGTAAGTGATGTTTAGGGAGAGAGGAGCAGTGAGGGCTTTAGAAGAAGTTAGGGGCAGTGATTAAAAATATGAGACAGTGAGAGGTGGGTAGGAACGGTGACAAGTATTTTAGAGACAGCAGGGGCCAGTTAGGCACAGCTAAGGACAGTGAGGGGGATTTAGGTACAGTTAGGGACAGTGAGGGGGATTTAAGGACAGTTAGAGACAGTGAGGGGGATTTTGGGATAGTAGGAGACAGTGAGGGGCAGTGAGGGACAATTAGAGACAGGGGATTTAGGGACAGAGGCAGTAAATGGCAGTTAGGGACAATTAGGGATAGGGGGATTTAGGGACAGTTAGTGATAGTGAGGAGCAGTTAGGGACAGAGGGATTTAGGGACCGTTGGAGACAGTGAGGGGAATTTAGGGGCTATTACAGAAAAGGAAAGGCAATTAAGAAGAGTGAGGGGGGATTTAGGGACAGTTAGGACATGGAAGGGGATCTAGGGACAGTTAGGGACAGTGAGGGGTGTTTAGGGACAATTAGGGACAATGAGGGGGATTTGGGGACCGTTAGAGACAGTGAGAGGGATTTAGGTACAGTTAGGGACAGTGAGGGGGATTAGGGACTGTTAGGGACAGTTAGGAGCATTTAGGGACAGTTAGGGACAGTGAAGGGGATGAAGGGACAGTTAGGGGCACTGAGGCAAATTTAGGGACATTAAGGGGCAGTGAGGGGCAGTGAGGGGGATTAGGGACTGTTAGAGACAGTTAGGAGCATTTAGGGACAGTTAGGGACAGTGAGGGGGATTAGGGACAGTTAGAGACAGTGAGGGGGATGAAGGGACAGTTAGGGGCAGTGAGGCATATTTAGGGACATTAAGGGGCAGTGAGGGGCAGTTAGAAACAGTGATGAGGATTTAGGGACAGTTAGGGGCAGTTATGGACAGTGAGGGGGATTTAGGGACAGTGAGGTAGACTAGGGGGAAAGGGGGATTTAGGGACAGTTGGGGCAGTAAGGGGATCTAGGGACAATGAGGGGGGATTATGGGGCAGTTAGGGACAGTGAGGGAGATTTAGGGACATTTAGGGTTGGTGAGGGGGATATAGGGACAATTAGGGAAAAGGAAAGGCAATTAGGAAGAGTGAGGGGTATTTAGGGATAGTTAAGGGCAGTTATGGACAGTGAGGTAGACCTAGGGACAGTAGGGGCAGAAAGCAGATTTAGGGACAGTTAGGGACAGCAAGGGGGCAGTTATGGACAGTAAGAGACAGTTCGGGACAGCAAGGGGGCAGTTATGGACAGTTAGGGACAGTGAGAGGTGATTCAGTAATGAGTAGGAGTTAGGGACAGTGGGGGGGTTAGGGAGAGTTAAGGGCAGTTAGGAACAGTGATGGGGATTTAGGGACAGTTAGGGGCAGTTATGGACAGTGAGGGGAATTTAGGGACAGTGAGGTAGACTGGGGGAGGAAGGGGATTTAGGAACCGTTAGGGCAGTAAGGGGATCTAGAGACAGTTAGTGGGAGGAAGGGGATTTAGGGACAGTGAGGGGGGATTTAGGGGTGGTGATGGGCAATAAAGGGCAGTTAGGGACAGTGAATGGGGATTCAGGGACAGTGAATGGGGATTTAGGGACAGTGCCCCCTATGGGGCAGTTAGGGACAGTAAGGGAGATTTAGGGACATTTAGCGGCAGTGAGGGGGATTTAGGGACAATTAGGGGCATGGAGGGGGGATTTAGGGACAATTAGACACAGTGAGGGACAGTTAGGGGCTTGGAGAGGGATTTAGGGACAATTAGACACAGTGAGGGACAGTTAAGGTGCATGGAGGGGGATTTAGGGACAATTAGACACAGTGAGGAAAAGTTAGGGGCAGTGATTGGGATTTAAGGACATTTAGCGGCAGTGAGGGGGATTTAGGGACAGTTAAGGGCAGTTATAGACAGTGAGGTAGACTTAGGGACAGTAGGAGCAGAAAGCAGATTAAGGGACGGCGAAGGGGCAGTTATGGACAGTTCGAGACAGTTAGGGACAGCGAGGGGGCAGTTATGGACAGTTATGGACAGTGAGAGGTGATTCAGGGGTAGTGAGAGATAATGAAGGGCAATTAGGGACAGTGAGGGGGGTTTAGGGAGAGTTAAGGGCAATTAGGGGCAGTTAGGGACCATGAGGAAGATTTAGGGACAGTTAAGGGCAGTGAGGGGATTTAGAAACCAGTGAGGGGCATGGAGGAGCAGTAAGAGGCCTTGAGCAGGATTTAGGGGCAGTGAGGAAGATTTAGGGACAGTGATGGACAGAATGGGGTATATAGAGCAGTGAAGAAGATTTAGGGGCATTAAGGATTATTTACGGACAGTGCGGAGGAGACAGAGGGAAGATTTAGGGGCAGAAATGAGGAGTAAGGGGAATTTAGAGAGAGTAAGAGACAGTGAGGGGGATTTAAGAGCAGTGAGAGGGATTTAGAGGCAGTTAGGGACAGTGACATGGATTTAGGGGCAGTGAGGGGGCTCTAGAAACAGTGAAATGCTGTAGTGGTTTGACTTCAACAAAAGTGAGGAGGGGTTTAGGGACAGAGAGTGGACAGAGCAGGTCAGATTGGACCTCTCAGAGCATGATCCTTTGGGTCATGAGCATGAACAATGACCATGGCAGTTCAGGGACGCACAATGACCCCCACATGCACTGACTGCCTCTGTCTGCACACTTCCTTGTGTTCCACCTTGCTGAAAAGAAGAACAGGCATTCAAATGCAGCGCATGCATCAAACATGGCACGCAATGCAAATTGCTTATAAGGTTTTACGAGCATCTCACATGCACATTCTGCAGAAAACAACTCATTGTTGAGTCAAACTCTGTGTGTGTGTGTCTGTGTGTGGAAGGATGCAGAGATTTTCATGCACATATGGACAGCCACCATTGCCATATACCCATAATGCACTCATGCAGCGAGATCTCTTAATCTAAATTTAGCTTTGAGTATTTAACTCACCTTTTAACTTTCAGTATGTCAGGTTATGAGTAAATAGTCAAAGCTAACGTTATATTGTCCTTCATTTAAACATGAGAATATCTTAAAATGTGGCTTCACTAACCGTCATAAAAAGGCCACCAACATAATTAGGTTGTTCAAGGTCTATGATTAGAAATTCTAATAGCATGTTTTGAAATCTCTCTCTATATACGACTTCTATCTTATAAATGTTTCTGTTTGACATTGAATTTCTTGCTATGCATGTAAGTTGACCCCTGTAAATTTTTATGGCTTACATGTCCAAATGAAAACAGAACACAGGCCTAGGCCTGACTACTGATGTGCTCCAATGCACAAGGGCAAATATCTGAAATATTGTACAGGTAATAAAGAGCATCCTTGACTTTTAAGTAGGCACAATTTTGCTCAGTTTGCTCTCCATAATTTTAAATTAATTATAACCTTGATTTCTTTCAATAAGTCAGATGACAGGCCAAATTTGAGCTACACTGAATATGATAAAGCACTTATTAATCACTAAAAATAGGAATAAGAATGGAGTTTGAAATACAATGCGTCACCTTTCTGTTGCTCAGCCTTTAATGGGAAAAAAACAAGCTCATTCTCACCCTCACCCACCACACAGACACACTCTGGGACTATTTTAGCTCTGTTTAAAAGATAAGGGCTTTGGCAGGTGTCGTATTCTATTTAAATCTCTGTGCTGAATCTGAAGTCTCTCTGTTCTACTAAAAGGCGTCAAGCAAAGTGGCCTCATTTACCTTTCTTTCAAACTAGGATATAACTGTTTTAAAAATAGCCAAACCAAAAAAAATGACAGTATGACAGCATGATGGTGTGATTGCCTCATATTGTCCCTTTTAAACTGGTGAGAGAAAAGGGCTGAACGTCATTGGCTGTAGTCATCAGAACAGCAGATCTTCCTAAGTTGAAGTGCAATAGCTGGCTCAAAGTCTTATTTCAAGACCCTGTATTCGGATTCAGAGATTTCTTCTCATATAAACGTCACAGCAGAATCAGGTTTACAGGATCATGGTCTACCAGTCATAGAACTGAAAATGTACACATACCTTCAAGTCACAAATCTTTAGTAGTTCTTGTGTAGTAAATATGCTAGTTGTGATCTGTGATGGTGTAAAATTTGTCCCTCTTATTATTCTTTTTTTACATCAACTGAAAATAAATGAACATCACGGTAATTAATTGTGAGTCTCACTATCCAGTTGTCCTCGTTTTGCCATCAGAATATCTGTCCTGCTCTCACATACCAGACCACTAGTGTCTTCTCTGTCCTGTCTAATCCTGTCTTCTCTTAGGTTTTTAGTTTGGCTCATTTATTTTCCTTGTTTCAGACCATTAGGTTGGTGCTTAATTTCTTTGACCTACCTTTTACTTGTTTAGTCATAATCAGTATATCTCTGTTAAGTGGTGGGTGGTGTTTGATTAACTTGGTGTTTCGAGTCGAACCACATTCTACCTCTACACTTACCACTGTTGAACTGTTGACGAAGCTCTTAACCCCACGCTTACTCCAGGGAATTTGTCTCTGTATACGCCACTCTTCATAAGAGCATCTACTGAGTGGTGAAAATGTAGATGTAAATGTAAAACTTGTGACTACATCTGACCTCACCCTTGTAGCATCATTGCAAACATATTGATCCACTCTGGTTTAATTACCTCCACATTACTTTGCTAATACACAACTCCAAGCTACAGCAATTTCAGGTACTAATTCAGTTTCAGGGTGCCAGCATCTCAAGCTTACTTCTTTTCTGCAGTCTGTTTAATCTACTTTTTGGTATAAGAAGTGCCGTTCCTATAGAGAACTCAAGTCTCCTGTCTTCCCCGTTCCCCTCTGAACACCTAATTCCACCCAGGGTTATTAATGGCCGCGTTAACTGCCGGCTCATCAGCGGCAATAAAAATGAGATATGCAGTTTGGTGGTATTTTACGGCCTGCCAGGGGGTTGGGCGAGAAGCAGCGGGCCGGGCAAAAATGTGGAGCGTATGCTGGTTCTGCAGGGGGGGGCTGATAGATGGGCGGTTCACTGGAGGGCCATGCTCCCTATCAGCCACACCTCCCCAGAATGAGCTGTCAGCGCACAACCTGATGGTCCTTGATCTACAGCCTCAAGCCCTGCTATATCAGTAGAGTGTGGATGGATGTCCTTGTCCATGGTGCTGAAAGCTTCCCACTGCTGTTCTTAGAGGGTAGTGTAACAGGTGAAGGGTTAAAATCATGGACAAAATAACCTGTCAACTATGTGACAGCAAGGTTCCCCAGCCCCTAAAATTCCTAAATCTACAGAGTAGACATCAGTTAACAATTCTGATCGATGGGAGCTTAATCCTATGGGGCTGCACACGAGCTGTAGCAGGTCCAAGATCAGAACTGTCAATTATAAGCGACCTCAATCTGGAAGAGTTTCAAGGATGTGAATGACGCCAATGTCCAGCCTCAGAATGACAGAATGATGCCTGCATTTACTCTTTAAGGCCAACAACCTTCCAGAAGATAGTGGGTCATACAGATTAAATGACATGAAAGAGTTACAAGGCATGTGTCTCATTTTCCTCATAAGTCAGAACATTTCACACCACAGAGATTTGGATAAAAATGAAATATAATAGGATAGTAAAAACAATAGCCAAAACGAACCCATGCTTTTCAGCAATTGAGTAACTGTACATTGTTATGGTGCTTAAGTATTATTTAGAGCATTTGTAACTATTACCAAGACTAGCAACTTTCACTTTCTAGTTTACTACACTTAAATGAAAGTTATGTACTTTTTACTGTAGTACATTTCTGTTAGTAGTTACATTCTGCGATTGATTTTGTCTTCTTATTTTTGTGCCAAATTGTACGGTATATCTTAGATGTGTACATGACAACCAAGCATGTTCAGGTTACTCTGCACCGATGTGTCAACATTTTAGGAATGAAATAAATTTAAGAATTGACAGCATATTTTGAAAAAGAGTTGAAAATGAGCAACTGAAAGCATAAGTCAACTATTTCTTATAATTTAAGAATACAAACAAACTACTATAAATTCTTAAGTACTGTTAATACTGGATACTAATATCAGACTTTTTTGGAGTTACTTTTACTTTTTACGTTTCCTAATCTTTATCTTTTATATAATCTTTTCCTTTCAGTTATATACCATCTCTGCTTTTGAGATCCACACATTGTCCCTGTTCCCAGCACTGCTTGCAGAATGCTTGTTGCAAGAACTATCAAAGCATTTCTTTCCCTACACAAGTTTACTCACATTCTCATGAGAGCAGCCAACATGCTGAGAAACTGTGAGTGAGCAAAGCGCACACTGTATTGGACTAGAACAAGAGAAAGTCAGGTCACTCTAATGAGCCGTCTGATGTGTTTGATGAGCTCATTGTAATACTACTGCACAAACAAGTTGCTGGTGCCCATTCTAAACAAACACAGTATTCTTATGGTGATCTGAAAACGTCGCACTTCTGACTCCCTTTTGCATGTTTTTGCAAATCTTACTGCACATTTAATATTAATGCTGGAGAGAGAAACGAGACTTGGGAATACCTATTTGTGGGTCATTTTAGCAGCAATTTTGTCTATACATGGCTGTATTTTCCTAGTTTAATTAAATGAAATATATATATTTTGTTACTAATATGTTGGATTTATTCACACAACTGTCACAATGCCTTTATGCATTGTTAGTCTAACAGTTGGGGAGAGGCTCTTGTGATTGTAGGGTCACTGGTTAAATCCATTGAGCAAGGTACCAACCCTTGTTTCTATGGTGTTTCCAGGACATTCAGTTGATAGAAATGACACAGAGCTAAAGAGTTGCTCTTGACTTTTGAAAAGCCACTTTAGAAGTGTCAGCAGGACATACAGGATGGTGACAAATGTTGGTTAGATCAAAGGTATCGCTTTACGACAGCTAACTCTCATCTTGAACAGCTGTTCACCAAAGAGCTCACAGCACCATGTACTCTTTTCAAAAGTCAGGCACATTCTGCTGTCTTACCTGAGAGCATACACTATGAAAAAAACGGCTTACAAATGATATCACTTGTGTTTGGCGTTTTTCTGCTATATCTTTGGGTTATTCCCAACCTAATTCATGTGATTCAACTGAATTGCCAATTATGAATGTAGTATTGGAGAGAACTGGTGCAGGAGATCCCAGATGCATGGTTGAGAAATGCTGAGCTCATGCTGAGCTCATTTGGAGACTTTATAAGCCCTATAGCCAGGCCCGATGTAGATTTTTAAATCATGTTATTTAGGGATGCACCGAATATTCGGCCACCGAAAGATTTCGGCCCAAAATGGCCAAAAAATGCATTTTCGGTTTCGGCCGAAAAATTTTTTTAACGCGACCGAAACAGTGATGACACAAGCAACAACCGCAACCTGCACGCCCCAGATTGGATTACCCCGTTTTACACTGGATGCGTGTCCGCTGCCAATAAAGTCAATGCATCAGTTTACACCAGATCCCCTACGTTGCGTCTCCGCTATGTCTCTGTTCCATCACATGTCTGGCAGTCCGTCGAGATGCGCATCAAGTCTATTTTTGACGGATACGGATCAAGAACGCAACACAGAGCGCATGCGCCAATTCCAGACGATCCCTTCACAACATCATGGACGACGAAAAGTTAATTTTGGAGGTGGAGAAACAAGAAATTGTAAACAGCAAAAAAAAACCCTCAAAATCTTGAATCCATGTCATTCAAAAATGGACTTTAAATGCATTAATTGTTGCCTGTAGGTTACAACACAACAAAGTATGACAAACACAAGATTAAACACAGCAATGCAACACAATGCTAAACAAAAACACAATTAAAGTTGAGCAACAACAAGGACAAAATGAACTAGGAAGCCTACTAATAATGTTTGTAGTGCGCAGTGCACAGTTGTAGTGTACTGTTTTACCCTTGTTTTACACTGGATGCGTGTCCGCTGCGGTGCGACTGCGCTGTATTTCCATTCCGTCCGAGGCCGTCTGCCAGTTCGCACTGGACGTGTTTGTGGTCTGTATCTGATCCGGCTGTTTGCGAGATCACATGATCACGGGAGAATTGTAAAAAATCGCGCGGACGTGCACTTGATGCAATGCTTGACTTTAGTGAGGTAAGTACACAGAGTCCCAGCCATAACGGCAATATTACAAAAAATTGGTATAATAATTTCTTTCGGTGTTTCGGTTTCGGTTTTCGGCCAAGTGTTTCCTCATTTTTGGTTTTCGGTTTCGGCCCAAAAAAATCATTTCAGTGCATCCTCAATGTTATTGCCAGTGTCTGTTCTGTGATCTGCTTTCAAGCCACTAGTGACAAGCCTGTCCTCTCTTCCATGTCTTTACCTAAGATTTGTTTGCCCTAATGTGCTACACCTGTCCCTGATTAAATTGGCTTCTCTCCTTCCTCTGATTCTTGCATTTGTTCTGTTCTGTTTGCTGTTCCCATTCTGTGCTCCCAAGTCTGTCTCCTTTGTCTTCATGGTTCAGAGCTTAGCCTGGTGGCTTAGCTTTGTTTCTGTTTTGTTAATAAAACCTAGGTTTACTCACATCCACATTCTATCTCACTCTCTGACTGCATTATGACAACATTAGTGACATTAGTGTCTATGAGGGTCACGGGACATTCATTGGACGTCTAACATTTGGCCTGTACCTAATGAACTTTTTTTGTCTTTCTTATTTTTGAGGACAAAAGAGGATGTTAATTTTGGGATGTGATTTTGTTAGCTGGGAACCCCCTCCACATCCTAGAGGGTCAATCCTACACACATATCTTGACAAAAACCCCTCACCAGAGCCCACACATGCTTCCATTTTATTAATCTCCCACGTCATTTCTCATCAGCTTCGTGCCCCGGCCCACATACAGACCCCCACTCTCTCTCCCCAGCTAACGGAGACATGACACATCTCAGACAAACCCCTCCTACCATAATCACTCAGACCCATTTTCCCAGTTCAGCCTCCAGCACAGCCGGTGACTCATTCTCTAATCAAAGTCGACTCAATACAGCCCCGAAACGGCAGCCATTCATAACCCCAGCCATTTCTCCCAATCACACCTGCGCTCTCAGACTAGCGGGCACATACGCAAGATAAAGGGTCACATTGTGCAGTGTGTCATGACACGGCAGCATGAAAGTGAGGAAAAATCACTGATCTCATGGTCTAGTCGTGAACCCTTTTCTTCCATAGCCACATTTACAGGCATAAAAAACAACACTGTTATACAGAAGTGAAGCATATGGCTCATGTAGAAGATGAATGAGGAGAGAGAACATAAATAAACACAGCTTATAATGCTGTAGGGACGTAAAAGGTGTTAGACAGTGGAGTGCAGCCACCGTGGTGTGGAGTAGAGTAGCTACATGCCACCGTTGAGGCACAATTTTCCTGTTAAATTCCAGCCGGGAGAGACGTGGTATGTGCTGAAAGGGGCGAGAAAAGGCCCACCTAGCCAGGTGCAAAGTAGCATGCTGCTCAGTGTAGTGGAAAAGGCAATTACTACTCTTATCCGTGGTTAAGCAGCTAAGGCTAATGAAAGAGCATCAATGACCTGCTACGCAGGCGAGAATGGAGCGCAGAACAAAAGGGGTCTAGGTCTCACTGCGGTCTGTTAAGGACAAGGATCAAGCCTTTCATCAAATGCTCACTTCAACAAATGAGAATGCTTAAATAGCTCTGACTTCAGAACAAAAAGAGGAGAGAAAAGGAAAGACAGAGACATAGGGTATTAAAAGTACAAAGCTTAATAGCACAGGATATGATATGCTATGACCTCCCCAATATAAGCTCACAAATATTCAATTAACTAGCCTTAGATTTTTCAATTTATTACTAAATATGAACATGAACCTGATGTGTAAGGCGTTTTATTCTTCAGAAACTGAAATACAGTGATAAACACCATTCAGCGCTAACACAAATGTCGTGACAGCTTCAGAGGGTGACCTTAACTCCTCTGACCTTCATTAATCACCACAACAGACTTTTTTGGACTATAGTATTGTCATAACATTCCCTAGAGGCACGTTCATAAGGTTGTAACCTCAAAGGCACCGTCGACATCTGCCAAAGACACACGAGCTAAGCTAAAAGTATCCACTTCGCTGTTAGTAAAGTTAGCACTTTGAGCAGAGTACCCCTTGAAAAGGTGCAAATCAACAGTCTACGACACTGTTGCACTGTAACGCTCTACTGATGGCATTTCAGGCTTATGTAAATGATACCACAAGCCACAGGGAGCTACAGCTGTGCGTGTGCTACTGCAGATATATGAGTTGCCAGCCTCCCCGGTGAGAGGCGATATGGATGAGTAGCGTTTAGACATGACAGTGACTGCTGAGGCTCCACTGCCTGCCGTCTCATCCACTCTCACTACAGCGAGCAACCTCTTCACGCGAGACAAGCTGTGAAATGAAAAAGCACTACAATCCATCACTGCTACATCCCTACAGGTTAAACGAATCATCCCTCTGTGTATGTATGTTTGTACCATGTGTACTGTCCATTGAAGGGTCCAAACTTCTCCATTAATTTAGAAAATCTTTTAAAATAGACACAGGCTCAGCCAGAACTTTATTCATCAAAGCTGCAACCACACACTGGCGTTGAGCAATTTTTTTTCCATTCTCTTCTATATATTTATGTAGTTTCCATTTCATAAGCTGTGAGCAAATATGAATATTACATTTCTACAGTACTTTTATAATATGATGAGACACCAACACTCTGACCACACATTTGATACAGTGGTGAAGTGACAGTACAGCGTTCACAATTTACAGAAAGGAGACCATTAGGAGGCAAGATTTGAAAGGACACTGGTGAATCATTCTAGCACATAGATGGGTCCACATCCACATAAATGTTTCATGGCTTTGGAAAGTCAAGCCCTTGTCATAGCCCACATTAAGAGCATCCTTCTCTGCTCCCTGGATCCATTATAGTTTACAACTTCCACCAATGTGCATCTCTGGGTGACACCAACCATTCTACACCAGTACACCAACCACATTCTAAGTAAAGTGCTGAACAGCAAATTCATAATTTAGAGATAGTAAAATGGCAAGATTTGAAAGGGCAAAAGCGGGTCATTCTTGCAAGACATTGGGGTCCACATGCCCAGGAATCCTTTATGACTTTGTTAAGTCAGCCCCTTGTCATAGCCCCATATGACTGCAAAACTGAGAGAGCTGGGCCTGAGCACCTTCTGGTAACTAGCTTCTGGGCCTCAGTTGGTTCATAGAGGCAAAGAAATTCCCAGCACCATCATGCTTAACACAGGAGGTCCTCCATGCTGCGTCTTTAGTTTATTACTGCTCACCCTGCTGACCCACAACTTTAGTGCTATGCACAGCTCATATCAAATTATCAAGTTTGCTGATGATGTTCACACACCAGTGGTGGCCCTCATCAGCCACAAAGATGAGCTTGAGTATGGTTTAGCAACTGGCAGTCTGGTGTGACAATAAGTTCTCTCTAACTGTGGGGAAAAATCAAAGAGATGATTATAAACTTCAGGGGAAAAAACTCTAATCACACTATCAGGGTTGCCAACTCTCACGCAGTGAGCGTGAGACACACGCATCTGACTGTCTTCACACGCTCTCACGCCATACCTAATCTATATTATCTATCTCAGCTAGGCTGCCCATTGCGTCGGGCCAAACACCACTTGCGATCGATCAATTATGCCTTACGCACGGCTGAACAGGCAGAGAGGTGTTCCCTCGTGTACACACTCCTCTACGGTAGGTGGCGCACCTAATGATGCTGCACTTGTCGCCGCTCCCCGCTCCTGATATCGGCCACACACACCCCAAAATCTCACTCCAAGGTTTTTGGAAAAGTTGGCAGCCCTGCACTATACTCAACACCAATGGCTCTGGAGTAGAGACTGTTAAGAACATCAGGTTTCTGGCTGTGCACATCAGACATCCTCACCTGAATCACCAACACCTCCTGCCTCATCCAAAAGAAGGCAAAGAAGACTGAAGCAAGTAAACCTACCAGAGCACCACAGAGAGCATCCTCATCAACAGAGAGAATCTCGGTCTCAGCAGTGCAAACACTGCAGATGGAAAGAATCCTGCAGTGGATCATCAAAACAGCTGGCAACATCCTTGGAGTATTTCTTCCCTGCCTTCAAAATGTCTTCCATAAACGTTACATTGGATGATCTGCTCTTCACACTACTCTCATTCGACTGACGCTATCACAGCACTAGAAGCTAATCAGCCAGACTGTGTCATAGCCCCCCCCACCCGCTGCCCCTCCAACCATCTGACTTGAACTGGTTTCTATATACACTTTTGCACTTTACACACTATACCTAAATGCTCAAAGCATACAAGTGACACAAGTGTTCCCCTTGTGTCACTTGTATATTGACTTGTCCAAACTTTCTAATTCTAAAACTTTTGCACATTTTAGACTCACTTAGATTTTATTAATATGATTCTATTAATATAGTTGTAATTTTAAATATATATATTAATTTTAGTCTATTTAGGTATTTGTCTGTTAACATGTCCTCTCTTCTTACTATTTAAGGTAAATACTGTAAGATGATAAACTTTGACTTTCACCACTTGTGACCGCTTGAAGGCAACACTGTGATGTTGGTATCCATAGTAATATATAAAACTGTAATAAAATATTACTGCATGTTACTGATGCTACATTGCCCATCACAGTTCAACAAGTGGGTAATAAACCAAACTTTGGCAAAAGCAATAAGTCTAAGTGCCAAGTGCTACATTAGCTCAGCAGTACTCATTAGAGTCTTGAAAAAAGACATTACACCCAGCTCAGAAAAAATCATGAATCAACTACAGCGTGTTGATTACCATCACTAAAAATCATAAATGCATTATTTATTTAATGACACAACACAATTAGTGTGACTCCAGCTGTGAAGAATGTGCCATGGAAAAAACTAATAAAACTGATAAAACAAAAACTCAGGCCTTCACCTCCAGTTTAATGTTGGAGGTGGGCTGTGTGTGGCTTGTTTGGAGTCATGCAACCCTAAATAGCCTAAATGCAGCCTGCTGGCTGTAATGATGAGGCTTTTAGCTAATGGAGATGTTCACCCAGCTCGACTCACATGGCCAGATGAGAGACCAGACAAAATGAAAGACTGAAATCAGGTAAAAAGAGGTAATGCTCAGTTAAAGTGAAGGAGACAGTATGTAAAACAATCAAAACAATCTAAAAGCTTCCTTTGTATGTGTTTTGCTCTGTAGTGAAGTGAAAAATACCCTGCTCTGGAAAGTCTTTCAGCTTTAGCTGAGTCATACACATTAATGAATTTTCAATGAAGCCCACGATGTGCCACCTCAGAGAGCAGCATCAAAGGCTGGCATGGAAATAACAAAAAGGCCACAGCCTGTTTTGACATTACTGTCTTTGTCAGGCTCTCAACTATTGAGACATTAATTGAGATGAATTTAATGACTGCTACATATGTCTGGTTGGACAAGAGGACTCATTTACTCTCAAGTCAGACAAGAGAAAAACTCTGTTTGCTTTTGTATCTCTTTCACAGAAACACACACACATACAGATCCACACCAGACACACAGAGCTGACCCATGGCGCAAACAGATGTAAGTGTTAAGCCGGATTACTGCTGTGGACGGTATTTACCATAATCAACAGCTGATATTAGCTAATGGGATTCGGCACAACGCTGGCACTGTTAAATCTTGATTAATCTAACTAGTGCATCTGTTACAGTCAGGCCCAATCATGACTCAACATATGAATAAATCAGATGTTGGCCAGAAACTTGGATTTAAGTCAAGCAGAAGGCCATTCTTCATCCACGCTCATTGCCTTGCAGCCACATTAAAGTAATGGATCCATTTAGGACCTACTACAGTTTCTCTGGAGAAAATGTGTAACCGTAGTATATCAGCTCGCGATGATGGGCACTATTTCAATTGGACTTCATCGATTTTTAATCCAGCAGTAGATCATGCACGGGCAAAGGAAAGCAGGGCTGCCGTTCCCAGGCTTTGTCTGGCTGCGAGACATTGGGCTGACTGTCGTGAAATCTGTCTAATCTTTGTTAATCGATGTACACTCTTCCTTATTCTCCCACTTTCTCCCTGACGTTTTTTTTTTTTCATCTCTGTGCTGTGGGCCCTCATCAGAGGCCGATCCTCTCAGCTATGAGAGAGCCAGGGAATGAATGAGTGGGCTTGCACGTTTCCCACTCAGCAGTTCTCAATAACCTACTCCCAGATGCCCTGCTCCAAGAGATTTATGCACAAAAGCCCATTCATGTGAGGTGGGTTGGAAGAGGCAGAATAAACAATAGAAAAATATGGGGGAGATACGTGGAGAGGTTACCTACCAGGAGGAAGGTTCAAAACAAGAGTTGTAGAAAGGGCTCATGATGTAGTTTGTGGACCATTTGGACTATTAGGATGCCTTTTTGTTACTGGAACCAAAATAATGGTGTAGAGTGCAAACATGCTTTAATACCATGTCTACATCTCAACCTTTTATAAGGATTTTGCTGTTTTTACTATATTAACTTAAATAACTTGTGATTTGGCTTGTGATTCTCTGCCAGACCACTAGAGGTCGGCCCGTCTTACCTTACCAGTCTTTGTATATGGTTCATTTGCCTTAATGCAGAGCACATGTGTTGGTCTCTTTTTGTCTTAATTTGGGGTTGTGTGTGTTTTGGGTTGTGCTTGTTTTTAGTGAAAGTCATTGTGAACACACCACAGCACAACACACAGTGCACTACAATGTAATGCAATGTCTGCATTGACCCATCCATGAAGGAGCAGTGGGCAGCTGACATGGGTATCTTGCTCATGAGTATCTCAGTGGTAACTTTATCACTCAGGGGCTCGAACCACGACCTTACAATCCCAGGGTGAACGCCCTAACCGCTATGCTACCAACTACCAGTGCTACCAATGGTTCACGTTATCAGCTTCTTTGTTCAGAGCAAGTCCACTTCTGTCTATTCTGTCCATGTTCAGTTTGAACCTGAATCCTGCCCTATCCCTACACCTGGCACAAAATTGTGACAAATATTAATAAATCTTCTTCTCATTATACTGTATATGGTACTGCAAATTTTTACTGCAAAAGTACACTGTAGTACATTGCAATACTGAACACAAAGGGTACCACAAGCCACTCTGCCACATTCAAAACTGCTGGGAAAACCTATTACGGAAGGCATGCTCACTGTAAATTTAACTATTTGTATAGTCCCTTCGTCCAAATGAGACTCAATCATTGTCGCAATCTTGTGCTGCTGTATAACTCAAACTATGGGGTTATGTCTCAATGGGCCATGTAACATCCATTAGTAAAATGATATTCATTCAAGTTCGCAACAATTACAATTCTGTGTATGTGTATGCACAGTTGTGCATAAAAATGCACTCAAGCACAACCAATTTCAAGAGATGGTTATAGAACAACATATAAGATACAGGTTTCATTTTGGTACATTTTCAATCAAGACATCTCTGCATTTTTCACACAAATAGCAAAACAAAGCAATGAGACCAGTTAAGTGAATAGCCACGCTTACGTAGTTCAACAAACTGAAAAGAATTCAAAGACCCACAGCTGTGTCTTCTCATGATCTGATGCTGATCATAAATCGAAGCCATGTTCCCTGGAGCTCCATTGACCTTTTAGACACATCTCGCTACAACTTCAAATCTTTTTCTAGCTCTAATTGGACATTGAATACACAGAGTTGCAGCCTGACCCTACAAATCTGGGAGTAATCACTTTAGTCCGGCGTGCTAGAAAGTGCAGTGACTCTGACTCTGTTGGTCATAAATGGTCTGACATCAAACTCCAACTTGATTTGGTCTAGTGACATTGCTGTGACTTTCAAGGAGACATAAAGAAATGACACAATTGCAGGCTTTATTAAGATCAGCACCATGAGTAGAGAGTGAAGAACACATTAACGGACTTAGCTGGATTTGGTCTTACAACCAGATTAAGGAACATGAATCCTCGTCTCTACTCACAAAGCTCATGCTTTTAGCAGCTGTACCTCCAGCCATTCTGATCTCATTCTAGACTCCTCGGGTCCCCTTCCACTTTTCATCAGGTATTCTTTCTACTCTCAGTATGTTTAATTTTGGTAACCAAGCTACATCTAAGGAAACCAACTGCCCCCTTTCCCAAAGTTGGGAGAAATCAACACACGTCCAGTTTTCCAATCAACACACTGGAAACAAATATGTTGCGGGCTTTTAAGTTTATATATAACTCTAGTTCTTATCTTTCACAGTTATTTTTTTCCACATCTTCATTATGATACTGATAGTGATCATGATAGTGGTTTGCTTTTCCTTGTACCAAGTCTGAACGACATTAGCCATTTTGTGGATTATCAGTATCAGTGTTTAATTTTGACCATCACCGATATGGAGTGATGACAAGGTGTGCTACTGTGGCTCCACTGCCATCTCTTCTCTCTGTTCCATTTTCTCTAGACTCTCTGCTTCACTTAATGTCCCGCCCACAACAGTCACACAAGTAGTAGCCAATCAATGCTGAAGTCTTTTTGTCACTCACACCACACTCACACATGAGCGCAGCGTGAAGCTCTGAGAAAGAGAATATAAAGAGGAGAGTTTCAGCTGAGCTTAGTGTTTGTAAAATTCACAATTTTTACAAAGATTTTCTTTCCTTTTGGTTTTGCATACCGGGTCAAAATACCGGTTATTGGCTCCGTTAACTAGCAATAAACAGTATCGATATCGGCCCAGAAAAACCAATATCAGTCGACTAATAATAATACTCATTCACAATCTATTTAAGCTCATTTTAGGGAGTGCAAGTAACACAATATGATGAAATGCAGACATTTCGTTGTCCTGCTTGCTGTGTTTGGAAATTGACATTTCCACTAGGCATAGCCAGAGAGCTCGCAGCACATAAGGCTTATTTCACACTTATTTAATATATCTAGAAACTCTCACACTGTAAATCAGAGGTGTTGTTCAGCCTGGCAAAACACAAATGTCAGCGTACGTCTTCCATGGGGCTGACATCACCAGCATCGAATTAGGAACCGTCTGTGCATTATATCTGCTTGTACTTTCGTGGTACACGCTCCCCAACAAAAGAAGTTGGTGCTTGGCGATGTCAGTTCTATTTATTCTCCCAGTGCTTTCTGCAGCTGTCAGGGCCGTGTGCTAGCAGGGCCTTGAAAACAGAGCGGGAAGCCGGGAGGAAAGTGCTCCCGTGTGCCGCCGCTGAGCCGAGTCGGCGTGGGGGTAAATAGGTAGACGGAGCTACAAAGCGAAGGTAAGGACGTAATTGATTTCTTGCTCCAGAGGACGTAGTGAGTCAACGTCTCCCGTTGCTGGCGTGCAGTCTGGAGAACAGCAGCGCGCTCGCCTGCCAAACTCGCCTAAAAGAACACAGAGCTAGCCAACTTCCTCTACGGCCCCTGCTCAACTCCATTGACGCAGAAACAATTGGGTTGTTACACAACTACGGCTGGCCGCATTTGAAGCCGCTGTCTCCGCACATGAAGTGACAGCAGCGTTCCATCCCCTAACATTTGCCGTCCTGACACTCACCCAGCCGCCGGCCCGTGGCCCCCAGGGACAATGCAGACCTCCTGGGACCATCGTCTCAGTGTCGAGTGATTTACTTTCAAAAAAAGTATTAAAAATAGCACAGGCAAACAAGCCTCAAGAAGCTGCCCTCATCTCTTTAATTACGGACGTCCAGGGGTTGTGGATGTGGTGATAAAGAAGGAAGACTAGAATGACAGTAACAGAAAACAGAAAGGAATATTGTTTCTCAAAATGCTAATTTAGATACAGTGAGTGATTATTTGTCCTTGTGAACCCACCACAGCACAGTGCACCACAACAAAATGTGACCTCTGCATTTAACCCATCCGTGAAGGTCAGTGCCCGGGGAGCAGTGCTTGGGGACGGTACCTTGCTCATGAGTACCTCAGTGGCAACTTTCCCAGTCCTGGATTCGAACGTGCAACCTTCTGATCATGGGGCGAACACCCTACCATTACGCCACCAACTGCCCCAGGAGCCAGAACTGGACAAGCTACTTGCCCAATAACCAGACGTTCACTGCTGGCCACATTAGCTACATTAGGTGTTATTTTTCAAAGTGTAGAAATGTGCAGAAATTTTCCTACTGCAAAACAGACGTAACAGTATCAACGTACACTAAGGACTAACATAACACATCTAACTTTTCAAATTCAGACAATAATACTGTCACAATCACAGGAAGAGACCAAGTTGTGCATTTGAAAATAAAGGAATATATTTGAACAAGGAACAATTAAATATTGCCACAAAATGGGCAGGATTTGATTCCAGTAATCCATTCTCATTGTAAACAGGCCAAAATGATCCTAATTCTTAAATGCCAATTCCAATTGTTTGGCAAAAAAATCAAAAACAAAGACCAATACGCAAGGCTGTAAAACACAGTCAAACAAAGAAAAGAATTCTCAGATATGCCGGTATCCGTGTGATCGTCAACACAAGGAAGCAACAAAAACCAAGGGCTATTTATACAAGAAGTGAAGCTAGAATTCTGGGGAATTTGATTGGGTGATCATGGGACTCTCCTAAGACCTGTAATGGAGTTCAGGAGATGAGCTGTAGGATGAGAAAAGAGTTTATGTTCCAGATCTCTGACGAATAATTACAGCTACAGCTTCTACTTGGTACAGTTGGTACAGTAGCGTAGCGGTTAGGGCGTTCGCCCCATGATTGGAAAGTCACCGATTCCAATCTCAGGACCGGTAAAGTCCCCGGGCACAGCCCATGATAGCTGCCCGCTGCTCCTTCACGGATGGGTCAAATGCACAGGTCACATTTTGTTGTGCTGTGCATTTACATTTACACCATTCAGCACACACTTACCCAGAGTGACTTCTATTTCGTAATTTCAGTGACAGCCTCCCTGGAGCAACTTGGGGTTCAGGGTTCAAGGACCCAATGACGGTAGTACTAGAGATAGGATCCGGACCCACAATCTCTTGGTTCAGAGGCGAGTATCTTAACCACTACACCAGCACCATCACCTGTGGTGTGGTGTGTTCACAATGTCAAATAATCACACTTTCGCTTTCGATCATTTCTGACGCAATGAAAAGTCTGTTGAGACACATGGCGGATGGAATTTAGATTATTAACTCATTTTTCATATATGCAAATATATTAATGTGAATATAGGAGAGGTGACTTAAGTGTCAAAAAACAACCTCAGTATGCTACTTTGGTGTTTTAAGTTAAAAAAAGAAGTATTTTTCACATCACAGACGGTACAACGATGGAAATTAGAGATGTAGCTAATTCAAGGGTCAACATTGTAGGTAAATGCCTTTGCATAAAGCGCTTAAGATCAACTAAGAGAAAGGAAAGCTTTTCAGTCAAGTGCACAAAAAATATTACATTATTACATTCTAATTTGACCAGTTTGAAAGAATGATTTGATTTCAACCAAACGGAAATCTGGTTATGCAGATGCCACTGTCGTACTTCCAGGAAGTTGCCAGAACAATTACGGCCAAACGTCTCCTGCATCCGCTCGAGGAGGAACTGTACAAAGCTGCACAAATTGCCCAGCCCCATAACAAGCCACAGCAAAGCAGTTTTATGATACAGCAGGGCACACATGTCGGCAGAAAGTAGAAAATGTTACTGTGAGACTAACAAAAGGGACTCAGCAGCTCTAAAGGCCTGGACATGTGAGAATGAGGAGGGAAAGTTGGGAGAGGATTGAGCAAGTTCATGTCAGCGATGCGGCATGTGACGTCTCCATTCTGACCTCATTAGCGTTTCCATCCTCAACCCACAATTTTTCCTCCTCTCTCGCACGCGCTCTCTCTAGTCTGTGAAATCCCAGACAGAAGAAACAGAGCTGTCCCAGAGCACGAGTGTGCAAGTAAGAGACGCAAACGGGAGAGGAGCGAGCTGAGCAGACAGGCTGCCTCACATGCCCCTGTGTTGTCACCCAACTCTTATGAGACTACAGCCTCAGGAGCATACATAAAAATACTCACAAACGCACTGGCACACACAGAAATCACACACACACACTGCAGGGGGCTGGTTCTGAGTTGCCTGAAACAAAAATACGGAATCTGTGATCACAGTGTTATTTTAGGAACATCAAAAGCAGCTAATGTGTAGGTAGATACTGTATGCGTAAAAATTGTCCTGTGACAGGCTGTACAGTCTCAGTGGACATTGTGGACTCACGTTGTTGGTAGCGTAAGAGTTAGAGAAATAGCCCATTGATCAGAAGGTCGCAAGTTCAAGTCCTGGACAGGTACCAACACACCGCAGGGCACATGATCACACTCGCATTCACACCTTACAGGGCATTGCATACTTTCGGACTGTGGGAGGGGACCAGAGGCCCCGGAGGAAACACATGCAACATGGGGAGAGCATGCAAACTCCACACAGAAAGGCCCTATGGCCGACCCGGGGCTCGAACCCAAGACCTTCTCACTGTGAGGCAGCAGTGCTAACCACTGCGCTACTGTGCCACGCTAGTTTAATAAATTGATTCATAAATACTACTACTACTACAACTACTACTACTACTACTACTAATAATAATAATTTAAAACATAACTTATATATAATGCACCCTAAATACAGTACATTCATTTTCTTAGATTTAAATAAATAATTTTTTGGTATCATAATTTGGTGAATTTTTTTCATATATTTAGGAATATAATTTTGTAAACGCTAAAACATTTTTATGTAAGATGTATTTTTATGCAGTCAATTTGCAGCTAATTTTATTTAACATAATCAAATAACTCAAGTTGCTCACAAATGATTTTTTCAGAGCATGAAGGTATCCAAATGAGTTCAAAACAAGGCTATTTATTTGAACAAATTGGTCATAGAACGTTGTAATAAAACAGACAATAAAAGACAAGCCAGCTAGGCAAAGAAACTCTCAAAATGACAGGCAAAATCATAATCGGTAGTTATTGGAGGCAAATCAAAACACGTCAGACAGAAAGAAGTGAGTATGTTAGCTCATCTGGCTACTTAGGCATTGCAGAGAATGCAAAATAGTCACCATAGTCAGATCACAATGACAGGCAAGAAGCTTTCATCAAAAAACCTTTCCCCCACTAATCTCACAGCCTCGAAAATCTCATCGCTTGTAAGTTGATGCTTGATAAAAAGTCACAGTGTGAAGTGTTTATCGGATGATAAACTGGATGTAAAACCTGCACGTTCTTAGGTGACATTCGGAGACATTTTCCTCTTCTCATCCCATCCCCCTCTCACTCTCGTCCTTCAGAGTGCTGCTATTGGCAAGTCTCGAGCTCACACGTGCCTGCGTTGCTGGCTGGGATTATGTAACATCGAGCGCCGTCAAAAGAGAAAGAGAGAGAAGCAGGGAGGAAAGCAGGCAGGCAGGCAGGAAGGAAGGGGAGTCCATCTGGCCGAGGGGCTCTGGGGCATCTGAAGATCTGTATGGATCACAAAGCGCCTCCGCCCGCCTGCCCACCTCTCCGCTCTTCTCTCTCACCGCACGGCCGCTTTACTCCTTCGCGCCGTCTGCCGAAAGATAAAAGGGGCGCCAGAGACATGGCGGCGCGCCTCGTTTTTTGCCCTGAGGGGCAAACTGAAGCGTTAGCGTCTCGCCTCCTCTACTTCAGAGGCTTCTCTTTACGACGGACAATGAATATTAATTACTGCTGTTTTTTTCTGCAATATATTATGATATAAAAATGTATACAGGATTTAAAAAACTAATATATTGATTAGCTCAGTTTGAAAAAAATGAAAGGTTCTAGAATGACTGATGTGACTTTGTGGGTGACTGCATTCAGTGCAGAAAAAAATTAAAGGTATAAATGAACCCTAGAAATATCTCTGTGTTATGTAAAATTCAGAAACAGCAGAGATCTCTGTTACACAAAGGCATATGTGATGCAATTAATTAATTAATTAAATAATTATGTGTTGAAACATTTCAACCTCAGACTAAGAAAAAACAGCTTGGCTATGAAAGTTATGCTGGTTATGGCTTGGCTCCAAAATAAACTGAACCACAATAATTCATTTTACTTGTGATCACTGCCACTGATAGACTGCAAGTGTTCCAAGAACACTTAGAAAAAAATTAAACCTGTGCATCACACATAGAAATTAAAAACAGGTGACTGTTTTTCCTTCTAACATTTGTTGAGTGCGAAAAAATAATTCTTGAACTTGATCTGTCTGAACCACTTAATCCGGGGACCAAACCCTATCCCATGGGCAAAAGGCAGGGACCAACCCTGGGCAGGCACCAACACACCACAGGGCACACACACTTACACAAACACACCTATGAGGACAATTTAGAGAAATCAACCAACCAATCAACCAACCTAAACTATGTGCTTTTGGACTGTGGGAGGAAACCTAAGCACCTGGAGAAAAGCCACGTGAACACAGACAGAACTTAGGACCTTCTCGCTGTGAGGCAAAAGCACTAAACACAGCGTCACTATGCCACCCCTGAACGTGATCTAAGATCTGTTAAATCAGAGCAAATTATATTGAAAATTAAACTTTTCTTGTAGATTAGTCATGAAAAATGAGAACTGTGCAAGGATTTTTTTTCATTTGTGTTAAGCAGCAAAAGACTTGCAGCATGACCAGTTTAATTAGCTGATATATCATGCAAGCCTAATGCTAACCCTTAGCAGCTACTCTGCATTTACAAACACTGAGCAGTCAAGTCTGTCTAATATTATGTGTGTTGTGTGAGAGCATGTGTGTGTGCTAATAAATTGCCAGGGCTCTATAGTAACCACAAGCATGCCCACAAGGGACATCGGTCAGGACCAAATCATGATAACAACAGCTGCCCGGTGCCGGTGGTCAAAGCTATGCATTGCCTTTGCATTCCTGAAACTCTTGGCGGCCTCTCGCTGGGTCTGACTGCATGACTGGAATCGGCAAATACGTCTTTCCTCACATTAGCAGAACGACAGAGCGCCATTGTTAGCATCGGCAAACAAAGCGTTGGCTGACAAGCATGTGGAAAATGTAATGGAGCGGCTTGTCCATGCCCAGTCCTGAGAGAATAGAAGCGTCCAGAGTTTAGACACAACAGGAATTGGAATTGCAGCCAGGTGCAGCTTGGTCATACAAGAAACACTCAGAAAGCCTTTAAAGTGAAAACTGGGGCAACATTCTAAATTTTTCTCATTTGCAGGATGAGGTAATGGGCTTTAGCCAGGTATTGATCTGCTGTCTAGGGTGGTAGTAAACTGGGACAGCAGCAACACAAATTAGGCTTACGTGTTGTGCAAAGCCCAGAAACGACTAAGGCCTGTTTCTTTAGACCAAGCTACACCTGATCCAATTAACTAATTACTTAGCTAATTAATTATGTCTTTCAGAAGTGAAATAATGTGTTGAAGTTGAGAATTGTTCTTTTAGATTGATGTATAAATGAGCCAACAGTTTGAAACCCTGCAAAAGAAAAGAGCTGTTTCCAGTAAGCTGGCTATAGCTGGTCCCTAACTTATACTCGGCTATAGCACTGACCACTGGAATTGGATTTAGATTTGACATAGCTGATTCGATGAATCAATTTTTTTTTGACTGTGTTGGTGGCCTAGTGGTAGCACACTCACCTTTGGCCCAAGAGGTTGTGGGTTTGATCCAACCTCTGACTTTACCAACACTGGGTTACTGAGTGAGACCCTTAACCCTAAGCTGCTCTCAGGGTTGCTGTCCCTGAAATTAGGAAATGTAAGTCGCTCTGGATAAGAGCGTCTGCTAAATGCTGTAAATGTAAACAAAATATATGGAACAATGCCATGCAAAACAAAGATTGACAGAGTAAATGACAGGAAACTTCAGTTTCACATGCTACTTATTAGAAAACACCATTTGAAATGTCCAACCATGTCTTTATCTTCAGTTTGGTGATTCAGAAACACTACATCCATTTGCAATTTAAAATGAATTCTAAAAACCCTGGACCAGTTAAAATGAGGTCTCCACATTACCTGATTTCAATCAGAGTCTTTTATCTGTCTTAAGTTAATTTGAGCATTAATTAAAAACTTTTGACTTTATTTAGTGTGAGAGTTAGAGAGCAGTCTGTGGAGTCCATTCCAAATCCCTGAAGTCGATTTGGAATCAATAAATTTGATTCTATTTAGCTCCCAGCCCTAATGATCAGTTTAAACTATGTGTGTGCCAAACCATTTTGGCAAAACACTTTTTTTGTATTCTGAACATGTGACCAGCAATAACCAGCAAATGGCCCTCAAGAATTAGCTTAAAATCTACTTTGTTTCCGGGAAACTCTTCTTTTTTGCTCCGTGTGGTTGAGAGTCTATTTACAGCCCAGTTTTCCATCACGTGGCCCTACCGTTAATGTGCTCTTGTCACCGTGCTGGCTACGGAGAGAAGACGAGTGTTACCAATTACAGTCTGTTAATAGAGGCGACAAAACAAAATTAGCATTATTTGTCACTAATTTGTCAAGCCATCTGAAAAGCTTCAGAATAAGTGCACAGCCTTAGCACTCCTCATAACAACCCCATTCTGTCAGCCAGGGTGTGACTTTAACACAAATAGGGCTGGATGTGTTGTCCTAGACCAAAAAAACACACACACACCCTCACACCGCTAGACTTGTGGCTGAACAGAGACTGCTTCAGAGGGATTATTTTAAAAGCCTTTTCTCTTTTTTTGAAAACCGAATATTTATTGTTACAGAAGATCTAACATACAGCACAACAGAATTGCTTCATCTAAAAATACTATCATATTCTTCTAATATGTATAAAAATTGTATATATAGTTTTACAAAGAGCTATAACTAGATATATGGTTGTATTTTTCATATTGAAACTAGTACTGACTTCATGCACATTCAGTTTAAAAGACAACTCCAAGACCATAATTGTAGGCTGAGTACTGCATCCTAATTGTCTCTCTTTCTACTTCTACTTTAAAGTGTATATTTTAAATTCTATTTATATACTGCTTATTCTATGTGCCTTATTTGTTCTTTGTTCCTTGTTCTTTACACTGTTAAAACTGGAGCCACGTCGTCTCGTCTCTCTGTGTACTTGTACAGTATATAGCAGAGATGACAAAGTTTGCTTTGACTTTGACTTTGGTATTTCTGAGTCAGGCCTTCCATTTGTCTTATTATTGTTTTCATTTGTGTCTAACTCCTTTATTAGGTCACATATCTGACCCCATAGTTTAGTTCTCTCCTCAGGTTTATCTCATGTATTTGCCTCTTTGTGCAAGAAACTCTTCCTGATCTTTGTGTTGACCTTGGCAAAAAGTGTAATTTGAAATTGTGTTTCTAACTCTCAGCTTACAACATGTGATTTAAGGCTCTTTTCCAAGTGCAGTGCATACGTTCTGAAACTTTGTCAGTTTCCAATGTAAGAGTAACTAGCCGGATGTTACGTGCCATGGCACATTGTGTTTTCCTGTGTTTCTTCTTCTCCCCCCTGCAGTTTGTGGACAGACCCTTCCTGCTCTTTATGGCATCTAGAAGGCAGATTGGCTGATCACCGGGTTCGCCTCATGTTGCTGGATTGCTGCTTGAACTCCGCCTCCAAACCTACGAAACCTGAATCCTGAGCGACAGAATCCGGGAGAGAGACCTGGTGATGATGTTGTCTCATGTGATATAAACTTGCTGAAAGGATTGGGATGAAAACAGTTGGGGTCAGCTGGCAGCATTACAGTTAGGGAGTTAGACCCATCCCTGAAGGAGCAGTGAGCAGCTGACATGGGGAGCAGTGCTTGGGGACAGTAGTACTTCAGTGGTACCTTTACCTATCCAGGATTCGAACTGGCAACCTTCCAATCACAGGGCAAACACCCTAACCGTTCCACTACCAACTGCCCCGTTGTACTACGTTTAAGTACTTAAATTGGGTAATTGTATTTAAACACATCAAGTTAGAAACATATCAAGTTGCCAAGAAGAGGGATGTTACCTCAATCACATTAGGACATTTATGGTTTTTGTGTCTGACCAATCAGTGGACTGCAGGTTTCTCACCTTGCCGTTTTACTTCCTGCTTCTGCTTCTGCTTCTGGTCCTCCAGCTTAGTACCCCAAACAAAAGAATAACCAAATAGCTATGGGCATTTGGCTACAGTACAGTACAGTTTGCCAAGGAGAAACATTTTCCTACATGTGATCACGCTTCTAAACGTGTGCCGTACCATATTGCTCCACGCAGTGGAAATGCAGCTTAAGTCCTGGAGGCATAAAATAGTAGAAGGTTCTCATGGCCGATTATGAACAGTTTTATGTCCAGCCCGGGCACTATAGTGTACGTTGAGAGTAGAGAATTGACAAATGTCCTGACTTTAGTGCAGAAAAGAAGCACGGCCCGACTAGGATTAGCTTTCGTGGTGTGGCGCTATTGCTGGATGGCAAGCTCAAGTCTGTTGTTTGTTTGTGTATGTGTTGTGTAAGAGAGAAAAAAGTGAGAAAGAGACACACTGAGAGAGAGATAATGCTGTGTAGAATATATCAGTAGGCTGCTTGAAAAATGGGATTAAGCTTTTGCTTTTTTGCAGCAGATGAATAATAAAGGAGGTTTAGCCGGCATGTAGCCATATATCTTTGAGGAATACTTTACACATCAGCACTGTAGGACAACGCTCTAACCACTTTCTATACAGGAACAGCATGTGTGTATATGACAGGAAAAGACTGTCTCTCTCATTCATTCAGTCTATCCCTGACACATACACACATGTGGGTGGCACGGTGGCGCAGTGCTTCACAGCGAGAAGGTCCTGGGTTAGATCCTCCGGTCAGTCATAGGGCCTTTCTATGTGGAGTTTGCATGCTCTCCCTGTGTTCGCGTGGGTTCCCGTCAGGGGCTCCGGTTTCCTTCCACCATCCAAAAGCATGCACTGTAGTTTAATTGGTGACTCTAAATTGGCCCTGTAAGGTGTGAGTGAGAGTGTGGTTGTGTGTGTGTATGTGTGTGTGTGTGCCCTGTGGTGTGTTGGTGCCTGCCCAGGGTTGATCCCCACCTTGCGCCCATAGTTCCCGGGAAAGTCTCCGGTCCCCCCGCGACCCTGATAGGGATTAAGCGGTTCGGATAATGAATAAATGAATGAATACACACGTGTAGTGGTTAAGTAAAAAGATTCCTTGCAAAGAAAAGCAACTGAAATACAACTTGAGTAAAAGTACTGAAGTATCTGACATTAACAATATAATATCTGAAACACTTGACAGAAAATATTGGGCTACAATTTGCTTGTTTTCAAAACATTATGCCAGTTCTCAAATTGTGTTAACCCCTTTCATGCACCACACCAACCTGAGGATGAGGACAATCATCTAAAAGTGACTAGAAGTTCATGCAGGAAAGGGTCAATTCCCAAATGAGCAAACTGAGGCACAAATGACCATCACTTCCTCGTGAAATTAAAGTATCTGATTTTCCTAAGATTTTGAGGTGGTGGTAGGGGTGGTGGCCAAGATGGTTGCCTATGAACCAAAAGGTTGTGGGTTGAACCAAAAGGTTGGGAATTCCACCATTACGAGCTTGACCCTTAACTTCAAGTCACTCTAGATAAGAGCATCTGACAAATGCTGTAAATGCAAATGAAGTAAATGATAAAAGTCCACAGGCTTCCCTAAAGACAAATTTAGGGTGCAAAATGTAACAAGTAAGAATTGATGCCAAACTGTGACCCTAACAAACCCTGTGAGCCACCTACAAACTATCAATAACTGGAGTGGTCATAGTGGGAACTGTTCACAAAGACATTTCTGCCAGGATAGCAAAGGGCACACAAAGCAAGGGAGCACTACAACATTACACCCCACAATCAACACAGCATGTGTGCTGATTTAGAGACAGTGCTCTATGGTCACAGCAATCAGGCAGGATTTCTTTCTGCTCAAAAGGAATTCAGAGAGAAAGAGTGTGTGTGTCTATGTGTGTGTTGGGGGGTTTGGGGTTGGGGAGTAGATAGACAGACAGACAGACAGGATGGGAGATAGACAGGAACAAAAAAGAATGAAAGAAACAATAATGGATAGAGTGACAAAGAGGGGGAAGTAAGAAATTATAGATAGATAGATAGATAGATAGATAGATAGATAGATAGATAGATAGATAGATAGATAGATAGATAGATAGATAGAGTGACAAATGAGAGTGACAGAGTGGTCGGGAAAGACAGACATAAACAGAGAGAGTGACAGTCTGTAGGGAGAGTCAGACAAGTGTGTGTGTGGCCATGTATTTATCGCATTGTGGGGACCTTTTCTCCCCTAAAATCACTTTTATCTGTTTTTTGGGCTTTGTGGGGACATTTGAGAGGTCCCCATGAGGAGAAATGACTTTATAGGAAATGTGCTTGTTTTATTTGAGAAACTAAAAGAGGTAAAAGATGTGCTTTTGGTTACTGAGGTTAAGGTTAGGGTTAGGATTAGGTGTAAAATTATGTACATCTAGTCATTATGGGAGTCTATGGAAGGACCTCACGAAGATAGTAATACACAGACTGTGTGTGTGTGTGTGTGTGTGTGTGTGTGTGTGTGCATGTGTGTGAGCTCCGTTGGCATGCCCAGTAGCAGTACTTCTGATCCCTGTGTGAAAGTGGTAAGAGACACCAACAGTCTGGCTCTAGAAGCTTCCAGCACAAACCAGCAGTGCCCGGGGAAGGAAAACAGGGAATCCAGCTCCGCTTTACAGCAGGCACAAACACACACACTGCACAAGGTGCGGCCACAACAACACAAGCATGTACTGACGTCATGGAAAAACTTGGCGAGAGTGGAAAACATGACAGAAAAAAGTTGGTTCTCACTGACGCAACTCTGCACCTCTATCTCTCTAGCTCTCTCCGAGCAAAGCAATTTATTCAAATAATCAGCATGTCAACTGTGCCACCAGACAATGCGATGACATCATAGCATAACAAAACTTCAGGACCTGTTTGGCTGAGGTGGTCAATACCCATTTGGCAGAAAACAAAAGTGTCAATCTGGAATTAATCGCTTCATTCCGTTTTTGGCGCTCGGCTATCTCTTAAGTGATTAAGAGAGAGAAAAGGTGCATGATGACAGCAAGATTTTTACAGAGAGGCAAGGATCAAGAGAAATGCTCTGTACACATTCTTTACACATTAGGCACTTGACAGGAATTGTCAGGCACAAATTAAGATCCACCAAGTCAAATTTTACAGATGGACACTTTACATTTCTGAAATATGCCTTCAATGGATATTTTCATAAAAATGAACTTTAACTGAACTGTAACATTATCATAAAAGTATAACTATATTTGAAACAACGATCAGATAACTTGATGCTCTGATATCATGGCTCCACGGCACAAAGAAAATCAGAACAATAACGCTGTATACTTCTGCCATCAGAGCTTATTTAGAGAGGGTGGAGTTGGAGTGATAGAGCACTTGAGAACATAACGTGTCTATTTCTAATTTTGTCTACATAAGTAAGTCATTTAGCTATTATTTAGATGCTGACTTCATTTTGTGTCATTTTATTTCTCGTTCATGCAGTACCATTTCTGCCGAACCACCGAATCCCCTATTATGGGATAACGACAGCTACTTCAAGGTTTGAACGCTTCCAAAAATAAAAAAGGACCCATTTGAATGAGCCCTAAATAACAAGCGGTGAACAGAGACCTTGAGGGGGGCAAAGCAGGATTTAATCTCGGCTTCTCACAGCTGCGTCTCAGTAAATGAATGAATGAACAAGGCAATGGGTCTAGATGGAAATTGACGAATGCTGAATGATGCTTCCTGCTGCACAGCTCTTAAGCACTGCAGCTGAGACTCTAGCTGCACTGTCCCAGCTGTGTGCCACAGAAAAGTGCTCTCCCACATTTCTCTTGCTTCTTATTCCGGAACTGGGACAAGGCGTTGTCACGGCCTTTGGTGAGGGCCTGTGCACCGCTGACCTGTTATCTCATTACAGCTCTGTCTTGGAACAACTCAGTGCACTTCAGAGAGCTTTTGGAGAATGTCTGTTGTGTTCCAGAAATTAGAACTTTAATTAATAAACTATCAAGCAGTCCAGCAGGGTAGCAGAAAAAAAAGCTTTACTGGTGAAACCCAAACAATTGAGGGATCTGTACCAAAACTAACTGTCTTAATATCCAACCAAACACATCCCCAAACATGGGCAATGCGCTTTGTTGGCGCAGATGGTTGTGTAACGGTCAGGGAGTTGGCTCCATGATCGGAGGGTTGCCTGTTCAATTCCCAGATCAGTTAGAGGTCCACTGAAGTTCTGATGACCAAGGTACTGTCCCCAAGAACTGCTACCCGGGAGCTGTCAAAAAACTGCCTTCCTTCTTGAATGGGTCACATTTCGTTGTGGTGCACTGTGTTCACAATGACACATAATTACTCACTTAAATTCACTTATTATCTATGAATTTCTATCTCAACACCACTGCAATTACCAAGACACCCTGTCTGCAATCCTATGTCCAAATTCTAGGGTTATAATGAACTTTTCTTCCTACGTTGGGCTTTTTGTTCCACTTCGTCAATCAATACACCAATACGCCAGTCTGTTTTACACCCATTGCAATTATTAACACATTCGTGACCTCAGTCTCCAGCACACCATGATAAATCAGCCCAGACAATCCCACCAAAGACTAAAGTTCCAGACCAGTTAGTCTCAGGAAAATGTGTAAAAAAGGTTTCCACCCCAAGTCGATTCCATGTTTACTGATTCTGAATTTTTTTTAGACCATGGAGCAACCAGGTCAGCCTACTCCATTTCTGTCTCAGAATAAAGTCGGGACCCTTCGGCGCGACTGTCGTTAAGTGAAGCGGTGAAGAAAATGCCACGGCTGCACAACTCCGACTGAAATGTCAGGACAAGAGGCGCAAATGAATTTGTTCACTAGTTTTTTCACATGCGGTGCCATTTACAGTATAACAAAGCAAGTCTAAACAAAGAAATGCACCTTGTCCATCAATGTGTGTATCAGAGCAATATCCAGTTCTTTCCTGTTTGTATTCAGGAGTCCACCAGTCTCCTACAGACAAACACAAGAACTCTTGTTTTTATTAATATTAATCAAGGTTAAAAAGATAGAGAACCCCTACTGTGGAATATCCAGATGCTTAAAGGAATATTTAACAGCATATTACCCCTAAATGAACTTTTAACTGAGGGTCTAATATGAGGACATGGAGCGTAGCAGAGATTAAGGCAGTTTCTTTTCAGCAGTCTCATGCCTTTAGCAACAGTGAGGTCAGAGAAGCATTAAATTGTTTTTCAGCAGGCATGGAGCTGTTTTCCTCTCTACGCCTCCAGATGTATGTCAAGACTTTACATCACTGTCCTTATTAATGTCAACCCTCCGAAACCTAAGAACACTCACAAAGAAGACTCATTAACTCTCAGGGACACTCACACAAACACACACACAGCAAAAGTAAAGAAGATTACTGTTTGCAGCATACAAGAAAACGGGAGCGCCCAACATCAAGCCAAACTGTTTAGGGAACTCAGGCCAACAGCTACCAATGCTAATACTCTGTTTACCGAAAATACTTTGCAAACAACCACATCATTTCAGTTCTGAGGTCAGCTTTTTGGCGGAACAGCAAAGCTGTTATGTAATTAGACCATGAGACAAAACTGTCATCAAAACTCCGAATTGCTTTAAAATGCCTCTTGGATTGCATTAACCTCAGGAAAAAAAGCGGCTAAGATTATGGGGGTCGTGTCCTTATTTAGTGATCTTATCTTTAACGGGTTTTAAGGGACATCAGTCTATCCTTTAGTGCTACACACATCTTCACAGATTGCTACATTCCAGTCACACAAACTGAAAATAAATTGCCACCGTACGGCCGGCTAACTGTCAGGATCCTGTGCAAGATAATTTAATAGAATCCCAATCGAGCACAAGGACGCGGGCTGCCGGAGACGTATAGTTACAGCTGAGATAAATAAATACATGAGTGGAAGAGCTCATGGTCGACCTCCACAGCACAACCGCCTCGGGCCTCGCACTCCACAGGGGAGCCGAGCCAAGCAGAGAGAGAACGAGGAAGTAAGTGGAGAGAGTGTGTGAGGTTGTGAGAGAGGAGGTACGTGGAGACAGCGCGTGTGGAAATGAGAGAGGGACATAGATAGACAGTGAGAGAGGTGGAAAGTGGAGAGAGTGTGTAAGGAAGTGAGAGAGAGAGAGAGAGAGAAAGAGGATCTGACAGTCAGGTGACAAATGCGATCTGATAGAGCAGGCAGTCAGACTTGTTTCTAGGTTAAATGGAGAGCAGTAGAGGTAGCAAGAGAGCGAGAGAGAACCTACTCATCCAGGACAGAAAGAGAGAAGAGAGATAGAGAGATTGTGTGTGTGTGGGTGTGTGTGTGTGTGTGTGTGTGTGGTAAAGAAAGAGAAAGAGAAAAACACACATTTGTTTACCTCAGTGTTTTCCCTCAACAATGCCTGCCTATAGTAAGAGTTGAAAATCTTAGCAATTCTGTTAGTGTGTGTGTGTGTGTGTGTGTGTGTGTGTTTCATCCACAGCTCACAATTACACAATGTTTAAGGTCATGTGAAACGCCGTGTGCCACATATTACATAACACAGTGAACAGAGATCGGATTATGTATTTCTGAGACCCATAGCTACTTGAAGGCGCAGTCGGTAGAGTAGCGGTTAGGGAGTTCACCCTGTGGTCAGAGGGTTGCTGGTTCAAATCCTGGACCAGTAAGATACCACTGATGTACTCATGAGCAAGGTACTGCTCCCTGGGTGCTACCCACCGCTCCTTCACGGATGGGTCACATTTCGTTGTGGTGCACTGTGTGCTGTGCTGTGGTGTGTTCACAATGACACTCTTATGCTATAAAGTATTGGAAAGTGCATCGGTGACTCATAAATGAAACAAATTGTGATGCAACATTCTGTGTTGAGAGACCGTTACAATAGCTCTCCACTCGATGTGTGGTGCTGTGGACTGAATGAAATACTAATGAGAGGAGACTGAAATTGTAAGTGTTGAAACATTTACTATATGCCTGTAAATTTGATAGAAAACCTCTTGATCGAAAATTAAAAGGAGCAATTCAAAATGTTTATTGGTGTTTATTTTAACTGTGGGGTGATTAGCTTACAACATGCTGCCTTACAATATCTGCTTTAAAATGATTACCAGTCAGGTGGCTGTTGCTGTTCACGCTTGGGTTGTCTTTGACTAATTAGTTTTAGAATTTGGCTGCTGTGTGGTCAACAGTTTTGTGCAGAATGATACTACAAAGTGCAAACAATTTCTCGCGAAAAAGACTTGAATCCAACATTTGAACAAAGTTAAACACTCATGCAGTTCTGAACCAGTGTTTTTGCTGGTTTACTTCCAATACCCAGTCAAAGCCAGTCAATAGTATGCTGTAACTGCAGTCCTCTTTTGGTGGTCTGAATTTCACTCCTGCAATCAGGACATGGTAGTGTCTAGCATGAATTTCCTAATAGACTTGGTGCCACATTTTTCTACCAAAAATTGCAACAAAAAAAAAAGGGTGTCCTTGGAAGAAAATCGGCTCCAAACTGGGACCAAAACATTGCAGATAGTTCTGTCTGTTTCGCCTCATAAATTCTGACAAATATGGCCACAGGTTCAGGCTTCCGTCTTCACCAGGGAGGACTCACTTCTCAGACTCTCTGATCTTCCAGCTGCTAAGAGCGCACTGTGATGCAATGACACCTGTTAGTTACACCCTACTATGTAAAAACAGTTTCTGTTTTTAGTTGCTGGAAAAGCTACAGTACTTTAAAAGTAGCTCCCCAACACTATAAGTCTCCCCTGTAGTCTGGGTCTATAAGGGAGTATAATCGCACTGGAATAACGCACTGGAATCAATCCAACATGGGCAATAGAAGAGCCACCAGTCACACATTAACAACTCCAACCTCCATTACCCTCCTCTCATTCCTGCCGTACCTCCCAAGCCTTGACCCCGACCTACCGCATAAACAAGCCTGACAATGTGTGAGTAACTCAACGTGTTCATGGAACATGTCAAGCCAAGGCCAGGCGATAATGAGAGCTCACAGACCAATCAGAAGTACGCACAAGCTTAAACACTCCATAAGGACTCTGCACACTTGAGTAATCTATCAATTGTAGTGATGATTAATCAAGTTAATCAAATTAATTGATCTGTTTTATTATAAGGTGTCAAAGTAGCTACTACATTTTGATGGTCTACAAATGTTTTGTTGGATAAAGCAATGATTTAATGCAGCATGAATCTATTCTAAGATTTTTAAAATATATATACTTTATATAAATAAATTTAAAGAGAAAGCATGTACTTTTATTACCTAGTAACTTGATTAATCTTTTATGTAAAATATTTCTCTTACACCCATAAACGCTTTGCTGCTTTTATACTAAAGCTGCTAATTGGAAGCTGGAATAATTTTAACCTGTTTTGTGTGAATGCCTGCTTGCGGAAAACACCATACAAATAAATATGAGCAAAGAAAATACTTTTTCTGAATATGAAACACTAACCAAAAGTTATTATTGGTCAGGACGCAAGAAAGTGTTCTCATCTGTCTATATGAGCCCCTCCACTGAACTCAGTAATAATTTGCACAAAGAATGAACTTAAGCACATTAAATATGCACTAAGTACAGACATAGCAATTTGCTCTGTGTGAAATTCCTCATTTAACTTTTAGTACCAAAGTTAACTGATTCTATCTTCCAAATCTGTCTTAAGGACAAATGAACCTGATGAAATAAGAGCTGCTACTAAAATGTCTGGGGATATGCAAACTAGGCTTTTTTTCTAAGGAAATTATTCTGGTTGTCTTCAAATAGCTTTATGTCAGCTGCAGAGATTTAGATCTCTGGACATGAATAATTCAACAGGATTACAGGTGTGATTAAACATGAGCTCATCACTATAAAAACCTCTGAACGTCACACGTTCAGCAAGTTAACCAGGACACACTCACATGCATATACTTACATAGTTGTGTTTCACATTTGGTATTTGTAACAGGGAATATACAGCAAGAATCACAATGCAACAAGAGTCAGAATGCCACAGATTCAACCAGGACACACCCACAGACACATACTCACACACATTGCAGGTTCTCGTTAGTGTAGTAGACAGTATTTCCGCCTGTCACATGGAAAACTGGGGTCAATGGGGAGGCAACGGGTTTGGAGCAGTTGGCTAGGGTGTTCACCCTAGGATCAGAAATTTGCTGGTTCGAATACCGGACAGGAAAAGGTAAAACTGAGATACTTATGAGCAAGGCACCGTCCCCAAGCACAGTTTGTTGTGGTGCACTGTGTTGTGCGCTGTGGTGTGTTCACAATGACAAATAATCACTCACTAACTCTCACTTCACATCTTTGTGAGTTTCATATTCTGTATAATAACTCATTACACGGTGGTGCAGTGGTTAGACTTCCTCCTCGCAGCAAGAGGGTCCTGGGTTTGAGGCCTGGGTCTGCCGTTGGGCCTTTCTGTGCGAAGGAAACCAGAGCTCCTGGAGGTAACCCATGTGAACACGGGGGAAACATGCAAACTCCACACAGAAAGGCCCTACAGCTGACCCGGGGGTCAAACCCAAGACATTCTCGCTGTGAGGCAGCAGCGCTAACCACTGCGCCACCGTGCCGCCCCCAACTTTATTATATACAAAAATAATGTCTCCACATCATGTAGTTTTCAGAATGTTCATCCCCTAGTTTTTCCTATTTTCCCCACACACACACACACACCTCACACGTGTGCTGTGTAATGCATCAACTCTGAACCATGTATCGCTAGAGTGACATTTTGCTCCAATCTGTCCAGTATTGCTGCTTCTCACAAGGTTAAGTGCCGAGATTTGGGCAGCCAGTGTAGTTACACCAGTAAAAAGGTCTATTTTTACTCATCTTGTCCACTGATAAATAATAAACTGTATTTTAGAGTAGATGGCCTTGAATGGTTGCTGAATCACAAGTCGGACTGAAAGAGGGATGCAATAAGTGCTGAGCGCTAGCGAAGATGATCCGGGCCGCTGCCAGGATGACATAACCAACCAGATTGCGGCACCAACCAGGACAGTATTTGATCTAAAATAAGCTTTGCACGGTCCCATAGACCATGTTCGGTAAACAAGAGTGCAGTCTTGAGGGAAGAGTCCGAGCAGCTCCTGGTAATGAAGCATGTAAAGACAGTCCCAGTCTAGCAGCTTTAATCCTGCCTCTCCTCTGCCGTTGTCTTGCTCTCTCTCATTAGACGTATTCGCCTCATATCCTCACACTCTGATCTGCTAAAGCGGCCACCTAATAGGTTATTACCCCTGGAGGAACTCGCCTTCCTGCTTATAAGACCGCTTGCTGGAGCACGCTATTATCAAAGTACCTCTGAGACCCGACCTGAAGACTAAACAAAAAGTGGGCAGCAAAAAACAAACAAAAGAGCAAAATGTCTCTTCTTCAGAGAACTTCAAACAAAACACACAGACACAAACAGGATGGGGGTCCAGGCAACGGTGGGCAGACACAGAACAAAGGGAAGAAACGGACTTAAATAAAGAACCAGAAACAAAAAACAGACAGACAACCCAATCAAACCAAAGAAAGGCTACCCAGATAACAAGAATTTAAATCAAACAATAAGCGACTACATAACAGAACCAATTAGCAAACACAACAGGACAAGACAGTAAGTAGAAACAGGTGAAATCAATAACAAAATAAGAGGAAAACTACCAATAGAAACAAACAGGGCAGAACACTGGGTGTGACGGTCACACAGACATAAGAAGACAGCGACAACCTCGCCTCGCCTGGAAAGTCCTGAAGGTAATCGTGACATTTGTGTTAGATCTGCGCTTAGAAAATAGGTTTTCTGATGTACCATATGACTTAAAACTTCACAATGTTTGTAAGTCGGATGTTAGCACAAAATATACCGAAGCACTTCAATGCAAAATTGTCAAAGTGAGTGATTATTTGGTCATTTTGAATTCACCACTATACATAGCGCACTACAAGACATGCAATCTCTGCTTTTAGCCCAGGTAACAGCAGTGGTCAGCAGTTCAGAATGCACCTGATCATAAACTTGGGAAAAAAATTAACAAAACACTGTCTTACTCCTGATTTACATATTTAATGTCCTTCCAACATGGTGCTATACTGAGTAAACAGCATGTAAAATTGAAGATTTTTTTAGTTGCTTTTTAATTCGTTAATCATTCAATTAATATCATTTCATCTTCCATTAATATTTTAATAGGATAGGAGGCCCTGAACTGAATAAGGCTTGAGCGTTTCACTCTCATGTGTGCATTATTAGCTTCCAGGTCAAAACCTATGAATGGTTGTCGACTGAAAAGAAAAGAGTTAACATGTTGATTGTTAAGAATTGTGATGTCATTGCTCGGATCTATAGTATGATGCAGTGTTTTGGAGCCCAAGATAAATTTCCCTTTAGGACAATAACGTAGACCTTACCTTACCTTATTAAAGCTGAACAATTGTTGAATAATTCTGATAGTTCTGTAAAATGCATCAGCACCTTAATTGTACAAATCATTAGCATTTTTTTTATGTTGTGTTCTGTGGTCACAAAAAAAAAATGTCGCAAAATGACATTGCAAGTTATGACTTCCTGATTTATCAAATGTGGTCAGAAAAATCGGATCACATTGCACCTACAGAACTGAAATACTGTATATAGTAAGTGTTTCTGCTGTACAGAGAATTCAATTGCTTTTTATGGTTCGTGTGACATTAGGGTGATTCTCAGCCATCGCACAAAAAAAGCCTTACCAGGTTTGTATGGGTACGTATAAGCATTAATGTATAAGCACTTCAGAACTGTCTACACTGGGCACACTGGACAGAATGTTTTGATGCACATAAATTGTGTCATCATGCCTTAATTGGCTATGTTAATAATAATCAATATATAGTCATCACTTTTGAAGGTTAAGTATTAACAAAATAATTATTTAGCGGTAAATACCCATCCACTAGACTGTGTGTGTAAAAAGGGGGAATACACTCCCAGAATACACTCCCCATAAAGTAGTGAATGATCTGTGATAGAGAAGCATCCGATCGTATCAGCAGGATAGAGGTTCTGGCTGTGCAGGTCAGTCTAAGGGCATGTGCAACAGGGACGATAGATTACGTCAGTGAGAGAGGAAGTGTGTGTGAGGGTGGAGGGTTTTTTTGGGAAGACAGAGGTGTTAAAGCCTTACGGCTCAACCTCACAGCAGGACACCCAAGTGGAGGTGCTGCGGCATGTTTGATGCTGAAAGACTGTGAAAGGGAGGTGTGTGTGTGTGTGTGAGTGTGTGTCTGGGTCAGCACTGCTGAGATTAAGGTTGGGAACATACTGTATGATTTTTGCCTGCAACCGAAATTGAAAATCCATGCAAAAATCTGTGGCCACAGAGCACCAAACTAAGTTTTGCAACACGAATGACGTAGTGCCATTACAGCAAGTGTGCTTGCAGTCAAATCCTGGACAAAGTGTGAAAAAAAATGTGAAAATTGTGGACTAATATCTAGCAACTTCCATTTCCTAAATATAGGGTCGATCATCTGAAGCAATTGAAGGTTAAGAGCTTTGCACAGGGGCCCAACTGTGGTTTTAAGCTCTTCTAGAATCTCAATACAACACATCTACACACTGGATGGCAAAATATTTGTGCTCTTCCTCTAGGTCACTATAGAGAACCACTATAGAGAACCTATGACCACTTCCCACTGCAATCAATGCTCCAAATCTTTCTGTTTTAATATACAGTTCTGAATCTTCCAGTTATTTTTTATTACATCTTTTGGAACCATTGCCATGATTATTCTACTGCTTTTGTTTTATGTGAAAGAATTTTTATTAGTCCATGTGACATATGAGAAGGAAGTCCAAGTGCTCAAAATAAGCACACTGTTGCCATTTTCTGACATTGTTGGTTTATTGTGCTCCTCACCACCAGAGACACTATGGGCTCTAGGGTTAGGGTAACGCTGGACTTTATCACTTCCTGTTTGCTCTGTATATAATAACATTGGTAATGATAATGATATTTAATTTAACTTTATTCCTTGTGAAGTGCTGACAACAGACTTAGCTTTTATCATTTATGTCTCCTATCTGGCTCAGCTTGTTTTCTAAATCATGCTTTTTGTTTTGTCTTGCCCCTGTTTTGTCCTCTTCTGAAATCAGCCTGGATTCTTTGTGCTATATCAGCTTTCTGCCTCTTAACCCTTGCTCTGCTCCCACTTGAGCTCCATCTCCGCCTTTTGTTTGCAATAAAACTACATCCGCTCCCATCTCTTTCAACTCATCATACTTTCCAAGATCCTTTATCACATAAGCCAGCGTGCGAATGACATGATAACACAGTGTATCATACAGTTTGCCAAAGATTACTGGGACGGTCTTGTGCAGTGTGACATGTAATAAACCTATAAACTGCTGTTATCTTGCAGTGTGCAGGAAAGCAATCCAAACGTCCCGCCGCCCCACACAGGTCGGGTCTGCTGCTGTATTACGATCTGTCAACCGTTGTCGTCTCATTAACACTTTAATGGGGGCTCACACATTACCTCGTTTGTTCTCGCAGATCACAATGCCAATAACACTGCTAGCCTTTTTAATTAAAATGACTTCATGGTGGTATTTGCATTGGCTGTAAAAGATTATGTTACCGTTTCATGCAAGGAAGAATTCTAAATACACATTATAAACCACAAGCACAGAGGGCCAATAAGTGTCAGTTATCTGGGTCTAAACACAGGATGTATGTCAAATAAAGCAGGTCGTGCAACGCATAATTAACTTAACACACTTTCAAATGTTATGGCACATGTTGTATGTCTGACTGGGTCATGACAGCTTTGTTTTAAAGCCCTCGGGAGGCGGCGCGATGGTGGTGTGAGTGTGTGTTTATATGCATTTGATTTGTGTGTGAGGGCTGCAGATGTTCATCAGCATCAGCAGCTGATTCCTTCTCCAGTGGCATGCTGTCACAGATTGACGTGCACACAATCACACACACACATAAATGGCAGCCTACTAAATCCATAGAATGTGGCCAGAGCCCCATGGGAATGAGAGATTATTTCAGAGATGACTCCACACACACACACACACACAGTATCACTACCACTAATACACACAATTCATTCAAAAATAGTAAATCCATACAAATACACTTTTAACTTTTCAGGCACTGACCTGTCAAAACATTCATTAAAGTGTTTCTCCTCTCCTCTCCACTTCTCTAACCCTAACCCTAACCCTACAATGGATTAGATACAATGGAAAACATTTGACAACTAGACTCTACGTTGCGGTGACCTTCCATTCTGACACTCCATCTGTCCATCTCTCCATCACTCTGAGTCTCACGTTTTCAGAGCACTGAACAGGGCAAAGAACAGTTCAGAAACTTAAGCATGTCTGGCATCACAGACTGTCGACACAATCTCACCTTCAATCAGCAGAAGCAGGAGAAGTGGACTGCATTCACTCCGTAGAGATCTGAAACCGTGTGAAGGAGTATGAGTGTGTGTCTGAGAGAACTGAGCACTTACAGTGTGTGACACTACCCACTATGTCCCCAATGAGGCCACAGCTAAAAATAACCCCCTGCTCCTGAGTTGGTTCATACCCTCCTCTGGACATCACACTGCTGTGGACGATAGGACGTCAGCCTGGAAGAACAAGACATCCTCAACTCTCACTTTTTACTGCTCACACCACAGAGACTCACTGTAGATCTAGGATGTCACAGACAGGTCCCTGTGACAGCACATGCTCACACAGCAGACCTAGAACGACAAAATAACCGTGAACTGTCTTCACAATAGGTACCTAAAGAGCAGTGTTCCTCCAGGCAACACCGATATTGTAAGTGATTCAAGTGAGTGAGTTTTATGCAGGTATGTTGAAAAACGCAATGATTTATATGATTAACCAGTCGCCTCTGTCAACAAATGTACGTCCAATCATGTGGACCACATTGCTAGGTCACAAACAGGATCCTCACGCCGGATTCTCTTGACCAGCACTAGAACTGGCTCCTGAACTTACTCTGAGATCTGTAAAGGAATCATTCTCCAAGTGATGATTTTATTATTCATCAGGTGAAGGTGGTCTAGTAGAAGGATTCTCGCATAAGAACCTAAAGGTCATAAGTTCAAATCTAATCCTATCCTAATCCCAGTACTACCACCATGGGGTCCTGAGCAAGACCCTTAACCCCAGGTTGCTCCAGACAGTCCATCCCTGCACTAAGGAGATGGAAGCAGCTCTGGATAAGAGTGTGTGTGTGAATGTGAATGTTACACATGTCCTGCACAATGCTGTGGATCAATAAATCAATAAGGTGTATATAGTGCACCTGTAAAGAAAATGCAAAAAGTGGTTGCGCATATTCAAGATCCTGTATTTGGCTGGTTTTCGCCTCCTGAGCTCCTCCAGACCGCCGAAGAGAAAATCACCACCGTCACTCGTGCATGTGGGCAGCGGGTGGAGATGGTCCTTTCCAAAGACAAACAACTTAATTAGCACTAGTGCAAGCTTTAATAAGTTCAGCGCTGGATAGTTTCAAAACGCTGCTTAGAACATTACTACACCGATCACGTAATTACACCCCTGCATAGAAATTCAGGCACACACTTATTTTTGGGGAGGAGGGGGATGGGCGTAATTAGGCACCATGCCTCCCTGTGGATACGAGTGGACTGCAGCACCACTACAAAGAGTCACGGCTGCCTTTGGTCACTGTGATTAAGCCGACACCAGATCGGCGATCAAGGCCTGTGAGGGGACAATTACCCATTTAAACAGGCAACCCAATTACAGGATGCACCAAAGTGACATAACAAGCAATTACTGGAAGGTTACTGGAATTACAGTTGGAAGTTTCCCCTCGCCTTTAGTAATGCAATGCAACGCAATGCAAAAACAAGCCATGGGGAAGAGCAATTCATATGCTGATGAGTAGGCTAAGCGGAGGTGGATTTTTGGGGGCTTCCGCATCAATTTCTAGCAAAGTGGTGAAGCATTTAAAAATAAAAGAGTGTGAACTACTTCAAACAGGAGGGAGAAGGATTTCTGGGCACAAGAACTCAAAAAGAGGAGAACTGAAAAAAGCAGCTAGAAAGAACAGTGTAATCTGCTAGAATAGGCTTGAGAGAGAGAGAGAGAGAGAGAGAAAGAAAGAGAAAAAGGATGGAATGCACATTGCTGCCATCCACCTCACTGTTTTGCTCTCCCTTGAGCATCAGAAGGGCCTGAGGTTTCATTAGCTGCACTCTGCGTGTGGAGCAGCCATCAATTCATCGGCAACCTTTCCCTCACTCCCTCCAACCGCCGCACGCTGCCATCTGAATAAATCATGAAGCTCCCGACTCGAAGTAAGCGAGTCCATATTGCCTCACTATATCTACACGTCTCACATGTCGACATGCGTTAAAAGCGAGAAGCGTGCGAGGAACGGGGAGGAGACTGCGGAAAACTCTCGAACGGAAGACTATCGGTGTGGCTGGCGGATCGCTTATGTGGGTCAGATCATTCGAATCAGGGGAGATGCTGCGTGGGTAGCTCAGAAGGCCGGAGAGGAAGAGGAGGGGGGGGAGGACAGGGACCAGAACCAGAGTCAGGGGTGCCAGGGAATCGGCATCAGCAGCCAAAAAGCCTAGTGGGGGAGCAGGAGGCCTTCTGTCCCCACAGCAAAGATTCCAGGAACAAGACCGCAGACTGCTTCTAAAATAATCTCATCATTTTCCTCAGAGTAGGGCATCGCGATATATCGTTTTCAGCACCGTCATGTTTTTGCTGCTTGATACTAAAGGAAAAGTCCCCTTATTTGTCATGACTCATCTACAAGAGAAGTGTTATATAACGTTATTCACTCTGACTTAAGGGCTTTGAAAAAAGCAGCAATTAATAGAATGTCTTAAAGATAAAAAATGAGTTTACACTTGATGTTAAATGATTTTCTCCACAGATCCACTCAAAATCTCTCAAGTCATCCTAGAATGTTTAATTCGTTGAGATATTCAAGTCATGTGGTTGAGAAATTCTAGAAATATTCTAGATTCAAGAGTATATAACTATATTAGAATAAAGAAAGTACAGCATGTAGGGTAACATGAAAAGACTATGTAAGCGAATTTAACACAAAACATTAACCTAACCTAAGTAAAATGTGATTTAAAAAAAACAGCAACACTATAAACAGTACAGCTATGGGTGTGTTTTGTCGGCTGTACCTCATGTATTTACTGTGGGAGCTATAATTGGCTGCAAAAGTATTTCTGGATCATGCTGTCAGAGAAAAACCTTCGCAATGCTCAGGGTGAAATGTCTGTTAATCTCTGAGGTTGGTTTTGTGTGTGTGTGTGCGTGTGTGTGTGTGTGCGTGTGTTCGTGTGGGAGAGCTGAGGTGTGTTAATGAGGATCTCCAGCAGAGAAATGTGCCGGTCCACGTTGTGCCCCCCAAACAATGGCTGCCTACGGCTCAAAGGGGGCCGTCACTCATTAAAACTATACACGGCTCCTGCTGGAACACCGGCCTAAAATCAGCAATTCAAACACGGCAAGCCACAGGCACAGCTAGCCAGGCTGTCTCTCATTTTTATGCTGCAAAATTACAGTTCAAACAATAAAAATGACAGCCATGGCTGCCTCTCATTATTGCTGCTTTTATGATTTAAAGCCACACGGTGGGAGTTTAGAGGGACAAGTGAGGACAGTCACAGGTGTATATATAAGCGTGTGTCTTCAACCAACATCAACATCTTTTATATGTTACTAACAAAACACAAACTGTTTAAAACACAACTGTTAAAATCATATTGAAAACATTTTTAACTTCAAAATGATGCTGAATTACAGGCAAATAAGTGCATAGTTCCGAATGGGGTCTGAGAAATCAGCTCTCCATGAGACCCCTTGCTCTCACAATTTTTGGATCCCAAAACACATTTACCAGGTGTGAACAGAGCTACTGATCTTGGACTAAATATTTGAATAATCAATTTGCAGGGTGAAGCCCTAATTGAAAGTAAAGCTCTTCTTCCTTATTAATACTCTGTGATATGTACTTTGGAACTGCTGCACTACGTCAGACATGCGCCTCCCAGCTGGGCCGAGTGCAGGCATCCGTTCCACCCTCATCTCTCTCTAACAGTTTGAGACAGAAAAGAGCAGAGAAAGAGGCAGGGATTGATGCAGCACACAGAAAACTCAATTACACAAGCGCCCTGGGGATTAGCATGTGGCGCTGTAAGGCCTTGTTGCATCTATAGCTCCATGAGCAGAATTTCAGTAGCAGAGGGCATAGTGTGTCGTTGTATGGGTACACAAAGGACAGAAAGAGCAAAGAAAGCATAAAAATGAGGACAAAAATAGAAAAAAAACAGGTGGGTAACCTAAGTTCAAGAACTTGTAGTCTGTCTCTGCATCTGATGTTCTTTAGTTCTACAAAAACGTAGCATTTTTTCTGTCTCTTTCTCTTTGTCTCTCACATATGCACACTCACAAAACCTACCTCCTCAATCACATTCTCGCTCAATCACACACTCGCTCACTCACCTCTAAATTCAACACTTCATTACAAACAGACTTGACTTCCTGCTTCTCTGTCACTGGGCATTTGCTGCAACGCAAGCTTGCGGCTCAAGACTGTCACGTCCCTCTACAAGAAGTGTCGGCGCTAAATGCCTCGCAGCTTAGTGCTTGCTTACACAGTGCTGCCATCAACAGTAAAGTTGCCTTCAAAAACCTACTCCCGTTTTCAGCTGCAGTTCTCAGTTTGCATACGTCTGAAGTTTGCTGGGGTTAGAATGGCCTGAGGTCGTTCTGCCTCAGCGTTCGTGCTACATGCTAAGGGCCGTCATTCTTGTGATGGGAATTTTATGTCATGGACGCTCCCCTCCAACAAAGTAACTGATGAAGTCATCAAGGCTGTGTCCTTGGAACCTACATCAGCTCTTAGTGCAACAAAACTCAACATGGTCAGCAGAATCAAAGGGCCAGGACTGTGGCAGATTGCCATTTCTAAAGGCAAAGCAGCTTAACATTTTCTCTTGGAAAACAGAAATTCTTAGCTCCTAACCTACCCCAACTCCAGCCCCCAACACACAGACATCATAACTGGCAAGGTTTGTTTGGAAAATTACTAATTGTTAGACACTTGTTAGCATATGTGTGTTGTCATATTTATTATGTATACATTACTTATTTATACTAGCAGATTCTGCTTTGCTTTCATGCTGCTCACTGAACAGAACTTGTGGTGCAGACTCTCTTCACTCAGTAGCCGATGTTTTGCCAAAAAAATTTGCTAGATTTGTTGACTGACATTTAAAAAGCTGTGTGGCTAAATCTAGATGGCAACAGGGCTACTGCTATGAGAGACACCCAACAATTCAGACCACTGAACAACCCTGTATTTTATACCAGCTGATATATTAAATAGATCATTTTAACATTATTTTTTCGGGGCGGGGGTACAATCGGCCAGTTTTGAATTTTGGGTGTAATTTAAGGCCCTGGATTGAAGATTTAGAATGTGCTAGAAATAAAAGTGTAGAACTTTGCCATGTTGATGTGTTTTGCAAGACTGTACTCTACTCTTTCATATAAAATACAAGAAAATGAAACTGCCTCACAAGTACAACAATAGAAAATAGGACATCTAAAATACTGTTGTTCTGGAAACTCCAACCACTGCAAATGTCCATCTTAATCCTAGAAAGCCAGAGTTATGGAGTCTGCAAAGGCAGAAGTCAATGTGTAACTGGCTTTACAGCAAGATCCTCCCTTTCTTCTCTCATGTGACAGTGTTAGGCGGCCGAGGGACCTCGTGACTGATCGTGCGCTGCTTATTCCTGCCTTGTTGCCTTGGATGCGTCTCATTATGGAAATGATTCCCTCTCCCGAGAACGTTGGAGCACTGACGCACCCACGACGTGCACCGCTCCAGACCACACGAAACTAGCTTCAGGTGCAAAAGCGTTGCACCTATTTTTAGCAATTGAATTCATCCAAATGTTGTATTTCCTCTTTCTGCCAAACGCAAGGTCTCCTTTAGCTAAAGTAAGGGTTCAGCCACTCAGCTAAGATGCGTTTTGCTTCTTCAGCTTTGAAACAAATGATAACTAACACGTAATGGAAACAAATTATTAACATCATATGTTTGCAGGATGCTAATTTCATGATCGTAAGTTTCCATTGCTTTTTAGGAAATGATAGCCTTAGTGCACACTTAGGATAACTGGAATGAGAAATCAAAAATGAGATTTGACATTTATTCATTTATTTATTCAATGCATGCATTTGTTTTTCACATTTTTTAAAATCAATTTCAGTGAATTATTGGATATAATTAGAGGATGACGTGCATGTGCATTTGCAAGATTTTAGCAACAATATCTGTAAGAATCTGAACTCAGCTGGCATTTATTACAAACAGAGGGCTAGGGTAATGCCCGCAGAGGGAGGAAACACAATAAAGCCAAGATTGGTGTCAGAATAAAGGCACAAATGTCACAAAATGGAAACTGGAATATCCAGGCCAAGGCAGAGAATCTTAAATGTGAAAAAAGGTAATCACAGCAATAATAAAGAATGGCTTATTTTGTCAAAGGCGTGACACAGCAAAGTAACATTGCTAGGCAAAGATCTTATAGACATTACAAAGAGGAAAAGTGAGTAATTATTTGTCATTGTGAACACACCACAGCACACCACAATGAAATGTGACCTCTGCATTTGACCCATCCGTGGAGGAGCAGTGGGCAGCTTACATGCTGTGACAGGGAACCCTGGTCATGAGTACCTTTACCAGTCTGAGACCTGAACTGGCAACCCTCCAATCATGAGGTCAAGTCCCTAACTGTTACACTACTGCCCCAGTTCTCAAGAAAAGTGGTCATCTATACTGCATCCAGGATCTTCACAACAGCTTTCAGTTTAACATTGAGATTAGAGTTTAAGAAAACGCCACACCAGATCAGCTCTCATGTCTCTACATTTACAAAAAGAGATGCAGGACCAACTAGATTCCTTAGAGACTCATCTTACCCCAGTAACGTTTCAGAAGTACTACAGCCAAATCCGTGATGGAGCTTCTATCATTCCGCAAGATTTTTCAGCCAAGGTTGGTCATTATAGCTTTTAAAATGCACACATACATCTTCATCAAATGGATACACTTGAACATTTTCACATTGTATCGAAATATTTAACACTCTACATTATATATTTTGCTCTACATATGTTTTGTATTTTAGGCTAGAATTATCTTACATTTAATACATTTCATAGGTATTAAAATTAATTTCACCATCTTGGCAGCAAGCCAAATTTTACTGAACATTGTACTTGTACAACTATTGATGTGACAAAGAAAGAATCTTGACCTCTAAAGTAACAGTGTGTCCTACGTTCCATAATCAACAATTAACAAGTTTATTTGCATTTGCAGATGGCAGTCCAACTGAAGCCCTGGTTCTTCCAGTCTCACCTTTCCATTAGGGTTTTCTCTCAAGAGGCTTCTGGCAATGCTTCTGCATTTTGGACTTCTAATGAAAGAGCCATTTTCAGCGAGTGACCCACAGATCAATGCGGTCAATACCATTAACCCCGAACCACTGGCCTGAACGCACGGCCCGCGATGGAATATGGGCTTTAATTAATGCAACTGCTCACAACCATTAAGACTTGCAATCCTGCAACAGCCACGCGAACCTGCACGGGCGAAACGGGAGAATGTTTACCCTTTTTAGTCCGTCTACAAAATCTGTCCAACTGACAGTGAATATTGAGTTGCGTAGAGGCACTTTAATTTGGCTTGTCTTGGAGGCTTCTTTGAAGCAGTGCCAGCACCTAACAGTGTAAATTTAGGTAGGATTTGCTTTAGACAAGCTGAACTCAGGCTGAGCACTGACACAACTTCAAGCTCGTTCTGTAGTTATTATAAGGCGTTTTGTAAAGTTGGAAAGGCAGAGAACAGCTTTGTTCCATCTCCCATCTGAATAAACACTCCAGACCATCCTGGATTTTAAACTAGTTAATGCAGGTGATTTTGTTGCTTATTTCTGATTTAATGCTGGTCAGACTGATCAAGTCAGAAGTATTAGGATATAATTCATACTGGACACAATTTAAACATCATGGTGACAGTGGAGCAGTGGTTTAGAGGAGAGTCCAAAGGCACGACTGGAGCTCTGAGCAAGATTCTTAACCCTAAGTTGCTCTGGAGAAATTGCTTGTATTTAGGAAAAGTAAGATCTGGGTACGAGAGTCTGTACCAGTAAAACATATGAGCTAATGCATGATCATCAGCTAAACTTTTCTCTTTGTGGCTCTGGCTTTGAGCAGGGCAAACAGATGTGTCATTCTTGTCAGGTTAGTAGCAGGCCTGCTAGCGTCATCTAATCTTGGAACAACGATGCTAACAATTCACAAAACGTCCTCAGACTTTCCCTGCCACCAATAATCAGTGTAGTGCGCTCTGTCTTAGTCCTTGTTTATGAGCACTGCTCAGGCCTTATCACCCGTCGTTCTTACCTCACGCTAATCCCTGCTGTAATTTAGAAAACTTTAAATTAGTTCATGTTCGGACCAGCCATTAATCCTCTGCATAGCAATACTGCATCCCGTGGGGCCATGAAAAATCTTTGAATATGTCCTCCGAGCTTTGTAGTGTGACACGCACACTCACGCATCAGAAAAACAGAGGTAAATGTTTTCATGCTAATGCTAGTTTGGCTAGTATATGCTGATTTGTGCTAGTGATTGATGCTAGTGATAAAGAACACTCCCTTAAGCAAACTAGTAGGAACTAAAAAAAAGGAACAGAAGCACGCTCACACAAGAGTAATAATATTCTATTACATAATTCTATTCTATTCTACAATAACCCTAGTTGGGTGGTTTTGAAATGGTTAAAAATGGTTTTAAAAGTAGAAACCTCTCTTAATTATATCTATGACCTCAGCTTAGCCTTTTGCAAGAGATAAACCAGAAGCCAACCTTTAGATGCACAGCTGGCCATCATAAAACACAACAAAAGTGGGATCTGGGAGCCAGGAGCATGTGGCCATTAAGGCATGAAGCTGATTTATTGATTTCTCTATAGGCCAGCAAGGAGCAAAGGATCCTTGTGGCTTGTGGTTTGACCCGAGGGGGAAGGTTATACTCAGAGGTCACTTGCTCTTTTATTAAAGGTACAATCAGAATGCTATTTTAGGATTCAGCCACACGTAAATTGGCCAGTCATGGTGTAATCTCTTTCTGCAAACCGTTCTTCCACCGAGCTGAGCAACACGATAAGGTTTTGTCATGCAAACACACCCTTTTTAGCATGCCAGTTTTATAGCAGCAATAAGAGCAATGTTAAATAAGACTTACTGCTTACTTTTCTCAGCTTCATACCACACTCTCTCCCAACAACACTGGTGAGCATTAACCAAAAGGTAATGAGTCTGTTCTCTGCTACAAATCAGAGACTCTCCAATCATGGGGTCAACTCCCTAACCATTACACTACCATCTATTTTTACTGAGTTTACCGTATTCTGCATTTGGGTCCACTGAGTAATCATTACAACTGTAATTTTGTGTACATACAATACACTTAGTAGTGTAATGGTTAGGGAGTTCGAAGCCAGGACCGGTAAAGGTAGACCTGAACAAGGTACCATCTCAAAGCACTGCTCCCCCCGCACTGCCCATGTCAGCTGCCGACTGCTCCTTCACGGATGGGTCAAATGCAGAAGTCACATTTCGTTTTGGTGCACTGTGTGCTGTGCTGTGGTGTGTTCACGATGACGAATAATGACACTCACTACAGTGCATCACTGTAAAAGTATTTAATGTTTACTATTTTTTACAGTGTTGTGTTCATTACTGTAACTGCTAGCATTTTTTCCAGAAGCAATATTTGTGAAAAAAGCAATACATTTTCTACAAGAAAAGGGGTTCACAATAAAACATTTTTCTTTTCAATGCAGTTTACAGTTCACCTTCTTTTAGCTGTGATTAACATCTTTCAGCCTGTTTTTCTGTCATAGAGCACAATATAAAACAAAACTTGATACAACTAAACAAAGAAAAAAATGATTTCTTGAATTAGTTTGGTGACATAAGGAACAGGTGATGTGAATCAGGCCGGCAATAGAAAAATAAAATTCCAACCTATATCATTTCTTTAAAAAGTACACTATTTTAGTGTACTGCAGGCAAATAACTGTGAATTTTCAGTAATTGATTAAGGTAACTCAACCAATTCTCCTACACAGATGGATTAAATGAAGAGGTCTCATATCCTTGGTCTGCTCTTTCTGCTAAAGTGAGGTGTGTTTAAGATGACAAATAATCCATCACCTTCATTCTGTCATGGCTTAACTCAACTGTACCTTGCGTTGTTCAATAAATGCTAAATTATTAGCTTGTCCGGGATGCACTGAAGCAAACAGAATTGGTAGAGAGTAAAAAATCTTCATCCCCAAGGGTGCGGTAATGATATGAAATAAAATCAAAACAACAAGCACTGGCTCAATGTCGCTCGAGAGCTGTCACAACTCCACGAGAAGTGCTGGTGTGGATTTCATGTTTAATGCCAAGGTGTGAATGAGCAACAATGCCGTGGAACAGGTAGTCATTTTCTCTGCAATGTTGACCTGACCCGCTACATCACTGAAACGATGCCGCACTTAAATGCCACCACAATGGTCCTGAGCCATTTAGCAGCGCAAAGACATGCAATGTTTCGCCCACGCTCAAACCTTCATAATCTCAGTAGACATAGAGTAAGATGACTATTATGAAAGCTGTGCTCTCTAAATGTTGTTTTGTATTATGTTGCTTGTCTGTTTCAGTTACTTCAATTATTTATCAAAAACACTCCATGCAGGACCCAACACCAACATGTTGACCTTACCATGACATGTTTTATTGCTGCAAGAAACAAGGCTGGGTTGATTTTGCTATATCTTTGTTACTTTGTATGTTTTCTGGGTTAGATCATATGTTTACAGTAGATCATAAGTTTCATCCCAGTACAACATTATATAGATTTAACGGTAACTATATAACAATTCAATGTATGCCAATATCAATATCTGCCATGTTACAATTCAGTTCAAGAGGCAGCAATCAACAGGAGATGCTGTTTTAACACAGTCACTTCCATTCAAACCAAATCCCAAAAAACAACAGAATAAAATATCATCTGTCATCATCATTTTTATTAAAACCGAAGTGTTGCCAACCATCGGCCTTTAGACCAGACGATGATTTGAGTGGAGCAGCTCCAGCCATGGTTCTATTTGGTTTCGGGTTCGCCGGTTTCACGTTTTTATAGCTCTCCTTGCGCGGTCGCGAGAAGTAGTGCATAGCCGCAGGAAAAGATCGAGCCGCGAATTTTTGAATCCATATCGTATTTTTCAAACGAGAATCAATATTGATCGGTGAATCGATTTTTTGAATCCAGCCCTATTGATCACCTTTGTTTTCTTTAGCTGACTAAAACTTTTTAGACACACCCAGTGTTCTGCTTTTCTTGCTAAGTGTTGATTTGGTCACCACTGTCCAAAAACCTTTTTTGTTGGGAAAATATTTATAGACTAAGTAATTAAAATATATTGTAATAAAAAACTGGAACCTGAGACACTTGCTGCTATACAGCACACATGGAGCACAAGTTGTATTAGAGTTGTTGTGGCCAAATTGTGACACAAACACACCATATTACTGTACACACCATGACAATGTTTTAATGGTAACTTTGTACAACCACGCACGGCTGCTCTGATTACATCTGCCACAAAACACTATGTGCAAATACGATGCAGTTTCTAGTGAGTGACATGCAGTTCACTGTAAGTTACACTCACTTTGGAAAGTGCATGTCAGCAGTCCCATTTAAAAACTGTAATCCAAAATCCTAAACTGCACCATAATCCTGCACCTACACTCAAGATGACTTTTAAACCAAGCCATTAGTTTAATGAACCATTATTTTTGACTGGCCTAATGTCATAATCTCAGTAAAAACTATGTTTCATAACAATCAACAAGAAAAAGCCACTGTAAAGTTGTGAATAGTCAAATCCACAATCAAATAATGTGCTTTTTACACAGGATGTAGCGCAAAAAATGACAGTACCACCCTAGGGGAGGTTCCTCTACATTTTTCTCTCTCTGCTAAGCTTCTGACATAACAGTAGGGAAGCTTCACCCTTCTTTTAAAAAAGCACAGTATGCTTTTATATGGTGCAACAAGACTGTGGCTGAGATCAACAATTTTCCTAGAGGTGTCTTGAGTTTCATGCTGATTACACAACAAAAACTCTGACCTACTTCTCGATGTAATTGTCGCTTTTAACCAACCAAGAAAAGGTTAAAAATCAGGAGGCAAAAAATAGAGCCATCCCTTGGTTATTGCAAGCACTTACACAGAAGTAAATAAAGATATATGGGATGTCAAATCAAAGATATGTCTTAAGGGACATATTCGTAGAAAGTACATTGTTTTAGCTGTTTAGAAGTGTATATTTAATAGTGTAGATTTCTGACTGAGTGCAGAGTGATGAATGAGATTTGAACATTCACCTACAGAACGCTGACAGAATTAATAAAAGGTCAAAGAGAGACAAGAAAAAAGAGAAATACTCTGTTGTGACCTTCTAAGGTGAGTAATGCACACTAGTAAACGCAAGGCGCTTTCTCAGGGATGGCATAGTTTATATTACCACCATCAGAAAGAACTCTGACCAGTTGTGATTACTGTACCACAAACAGGTGAGTTCAGGACAAAACAAATCCCAGTTCCAGTGAAATCTGATTACTTCCCAGGCAGTAAATACTAGCAAAACAAACCAACACTTGATCTGAATTATTGTTAGTTTGGGCCCAGAGCCAGTCTCAGGAGAGCCACTTCAACTTTTATGGCTGCCACTGCCTGTAAATAACAAGTAACCACAAATCCAGCAGCATCATCCAAGCCACCCTCTTTGCTCTGCCAAAATGGGACAACAATTTTTGCACCGCTTTTTTGATGACGTGCAGGGTACTGACAGGGGAGCCGAGGGAAGGTGAGGCTAGGACATGGAGCAACGATAAGACTGAGCTAACAAAGCTGCCCCGCCAACCAGTGCATCATTGACAGGGCTGAGAGGAGAGCCAAAGAGACAGGGCCAGAACATTTCCCAAACATTTCAATGTGCAGGGCAGCGATGCAGAGTGGCAGGCTTCTGATATGGACTTAGTCTACCTCTAGGGCCACAAGCTCAGGTTCACAGGAAACTGTGGAGTTGCACGCACAGCCACACACCAACCCATGTTTACCTGTGTGATGGAAACATAGTAGGGAATGTACTGCACTTACAGGAAGCCACAGTGCATCAGATAAATCATTCGACTAAGCAACTTAATCAACGTCCAAAACAGACTACCGCAATTGCACCGTTTATTTTTAGTACATCAGTGCCAATATCACCTAATCATGTAGTCACAGGACCTCAAGGCAAGGTGCCGTGTGTTTAACTTCCAAATCAAAGCTAGGAACTTTCCACTTTGAAGCGGCAGATGGTAAAGAAATAATTGCGCTTTGGATATCCAATTTGTGAGGGCGGCATAAAGGAGCGTCGGCTGAATAAGCTCTCTTCAGCGCTTTATCACAGCGATGTGGCTTCAAGGTCCAGCGTTTCACCTGCAGGTGCTGATCGCTCAGCCGTCAGGGGCGGAAGAGGATTTAAACGCCACCATGGGGGCAGCAAGCCGCTCAACACGGCAGATTAGAGCAGGTGTCAGAGTCTGGAGCAAAACAGCCTCTCTGCTTTATGATTAATGAAGCTTCTCTAAACTGTGAGAAATATCTATCACTTTGGTACCACAGCCGGCTCGGCATTGAATTAATCTGCCTGAAAAATGTGCTGGACTTGCGTGTCCTGCTCTGCCTTGTCAGCCTGAACAACTTTACATATGCTGCCTATTTACTGCAGCTAGACAAGAGCATACAAGTTACAGGGAGATAATAAAAATCTGAACAATCAAAAGTTTGGTTGCACATGGCAATAGGAGGGATCTTCATTAGTTCTAAGAACAACACATTACCATCTTTCAGGTATTAATCTGTCTGGGAAATAGTGAAGCTATTGTCTGACAAGAGTGAAATGAAACTACACTTCTTAGTCATGAGGACAGACTGACATTGACCAAAACTTTGTTTTGAAAAGAACTGGGAAAAGTATGTGGATTCTTCATTTCATTCACATGGCTTACAAGGGGGTGTGTTTACTCTTGCATTTTTTTTTCCATAGTATGTAAATACATCAATAAAATGAGCAAATTTATGATTGCAGCTACATCCACTGGTTCCTCAGTCTGTGCACAGCAAACCAATTTTATGCAAAAACAAACATTTTAGTTTTAAGTATACTCAGTGTTGGCATAAATATGACCTCTATCAGTCTATCTGTTGACAAATTACATTCAGTCGACCATAAATATTTCAACCAATAACAAAACACATAATTCTACTCTTTTAGGTGTGAATGAGAATAAGAATACTTAGTAATGCTCAGAGCAAATATCAAGGCTAAATTATAGAGTTTTGTAGAATTTAAACGGTACCATATTAAAACAAGCAAAGACTTAACCAGCTAAATTAAACACATGACACATAATATCAGCATGCCTCGACTAAGCTGCTATTCTTTTTTTTTTTACACTGTTATATTCTGAATCAGCAGTCATATCATCATTAAAGAAGAATGTCTGACGTGGATTTTTAAAAATGTAATAAAGAAAGAAAATTTTCAAATGGCTTTTTAAGGACGTATCATTATCTTTAACCACTGTTGTATGTAAAGTTTGATTTCCCCCTGCACTTACCGACTTTTGGACGGACTCCAAAAATCTTGATCATTCATTTATTCGTTTACAAGCTGAATAACACTGTTGACATTACTTTAAAACAACCTAAACCATAAACACTCTAAAATTATTTTCTGAAAATAATTCTTTACTGATTATACTGAGTCGTTCATGTAATCATGAGGTAACGCTCAACCATAAATTAATAAATAAACAAAACAGACAGACATCACAGGAACACAGAGCGCAGGCGCAGTAGTCGCATGCCACCGCAAGCTGCCGTGCACGAGCCTCGCCAGAGGTTTCTTTGGCAACCCTGCTTCCCCTTTTGTCTCCATGGCGATGGTTAGCCGGTTTACGTTCTGCTCCTGAGACGCGCGCGAAACGTTTTGTCTGTTTGTTTGTTTGTTTGTTTTTACGCAGCGGCTCGTTTGCGCAGCAGCATCAAACAAACTGTATCGCGTCATCACGCGTTGCGTGAATTAGCCCCAGAGCCGGGGAATTCAACAGGGTGGACCAGTGACATTGGGCTCGGAGCACTACCATTAAAGATCTCATGCCAGATATACAGAATGGGACTCTGGTGTATTTTCTTTTCCTGTTTTGAACAGTCCAACCAGCCAATCAGATGTTCAATTACACCGTCGTTACGTCGTAATAACAAATGGCACGGAATATAAGGCATGACATCGTTAATAAAAAATCTACTGGTTGTGTGTCTATGTACGTTCAGAAGCCTGAAAGGACAATGCAATGAGTCGGGGGTGAATGAGCACGGTCGCTTTAAACCAGTGAAGTAGGGGCAGCAATCAAGCATCGCAAGACTCGCTTCTTACCCTTGGAAGCATCCTTTTCTTCTTTAGGCTTCGCCACTTTTCCGCTCATAGATCCCAGTTTGGATGTGTAATTCCCGATTTAGACTCGAAACCGAAATCCCCCCTTTTCCGTTGTTTGCCCACTGTCTCTTCTATTAGATCCTTGCCAAATCCAAAACAAAGGGACCAGGTGATGAGATAAGGGCTCTGTAAGAAACAATTGAGAGATAATACGCATACATTGTAGATTTGTGCAACATTTAAGTGAGATGTGGAAGATAAAAACGCAACATGTCACCAAAAAGGCACCTGGTGCCACGTTCGTCTATGCAACTGAACGCAGAACAAAAGCAGCGTGTTGCAAAAGCGCATGGTGCGAACAAGTCCGACTAGGAAAGAGAAAAATTAACGACCTGTTTTTTTTGTTTTTCCAGACACCGGCGTTTGTTTTGGGAAATGAGGATTCATTCACTTCGTTGTGAATGTGAAAAATGCGTGATCTTACCTTAACCCCTCCACATTTCTTCCTACATTAAATGCGCATCCAGTGTGAATATCGCTATGCTCCATATAAAACCTCAAACCTCCTCTGCAAGCGAGCGAACAAAAAGCACGTAGAGGAGCGGGAGAGGGAGAGGAGAGAGAGGAGAGAGAGGGGGTTCCATCGAGTGTCAGTCGACGTCAGCTGTGACACACGAATATGAAAAAAAAAAAAAAAAAAAAAACCTGAGGAACCACCTTACAAAACTACAAAAGCTGCAACAGGAACGATCGCATGTAGATCGACACTTATGTATGTATCTGTAATAAAATATAACACGAACTTAACGATTGCATCGTTCAACACGTCATATATTGTAGGTATAAAATCATGGATTCAACAGGGTACGCATCAACAACATCCAAAATGCAACTGCGTCGGAGAAAAGAGGCAGAAAAGACGCATTCACATCTAAAGAAGTGCAGTGGGGTTATGCAGAAGGAAAATGCATTGCTGCAGAGGCGCAGCCAGTAAATACTACATAGTAAATGTATTACATTACTTATTACTAAAACAATATTGGCTCATAAAGAAAACCTTTAACGTTTTAAGCAGCTTCACCAAGTCAAGTGCACTCAATTTAAAACTGAACATATCTATCAGCAAAAAACCCCAAAAATATTAATCATTCATAAACCTGATCCCTATCTATGTTGACCAGAAGTGCAGTAGTTAATCATCTAAAACTGTCCGCACGGTGTAATCTCTTTTTGCAGTTATATATGATGGACGATAAGATCTGTTTTGGCAAGATGTTACATAATTACATTCAAACGTTCTGTACTGAAAGATCAGAACATTTATTTACTGTGTGTTAAAATAATTTACACATTCCCACTGGTGTGTGTATAAAATCCCCCGTGTGAGTTTTACAAAAACAATGCCTTTTGTGACAGGTCAGTCACTATAATTATATATACTGAAAACTCTGACCATTTTCTTTGGCTATAATAAGTGTCTCAGTTTGATTAAACTGCATAAACAAACCACAGTATTTTTACTGTGTTTTTACCAATAACACACATGTTACTATAACATTATTCTTAATTACACTTTGGGCTATTTCTGCACTGAAAAGAAGGACACTTACCCTTAGACTCAGTATAGAAAACCTGCAGAAAGTTTTTCTCCACTTGATGTAGTTAAGGTTGACCAGTAGACATCAACCCAAAATGCTGACTTGACTTGTTGTTTCTCTCACCTTCCTGAATCTGGAGTTGTTAGAATCCTGCGTGAAGCTGCTCCATCACCTGTCTCCTGCAGATTTGTGCCTCCCTCCCTCGGTGTGAAAGAAAACTGTGAGTCTCAGACTCAGGATCCTGCTATGACTATTTTTAGAGGTAACTGGACGCCTTTTCAGGTTCCGCTGCCTGCTCAAGACTTTACCAAGACACGTTTCAGTGTTTAAGTGGACTGCAGTAAGGCCATAAACTAGATATCTCCTTTGATGTAAAAAGACAGTATTTATGAACTGCTAAAAGAGCTTGATTTAACTTTTAACTGACGTAACTAATTAAAACTAATAATTTAGGATTAGATAACGGATACTACTTGGACCCTCCCCAAGGAAGACAGTCATGCCCAGTGGTTGTAATTTAACATTCTTTCTCTGTGCACTTGACAAGAAGATGGCTGAAAGATGTTTTAATGTCTTATTTGTGTGTTATGTATTGAATATTATTTACCTCTGCAACCCCATATACAGTACACTGACATTTTGAGGGCATGGGCTGCAGAGTCACCTTGGTGCTGGAGATAAAAAGGAGGACATGGAAGATGTGTGGCTCATATGTATGAAGTAGTGCATGATAGCACCTTGACTTTAGGAAGAACAATAACTCAGATATCAGCATCCCCTGAAAAGATGTTGTTGCCTTTTCCCCCCATGCCCTTCATTAACTCTGCACAGATCCACAGAGGTCAGTAAGAATTATTGCATTGGTGACTTTGAGGTTTTCTGTTTACACATTTGTTGAGCACAATTATTATGTATTTTTTTAACTGCTAAATGATTGCATGGGTCATGAAAATAATTGTTGCTCTTATCCAAGCAGAAACTGTCCCATTCAATTTACTGATAAATATTTATAAAATAAGCAGAACATGATGGGATGTAAGTACTATTGTAATTACTGTCAATTAGAGATTTCAGTAATGGATAAAAATCAAGTGCTCTTAAAGGATTTTAACTACCTCATAGCTTTTGGCACTTTTATTCTCTCTTTATTCTATGTGCACAATTTGAACTCCCACAGTGTCAAGGTCAGAAACTAGCTCTTTAAACTAAAAGCCTGAAACACGTAAAAACTAATATTGCCTTTCTAATTTTTATTGGAGAGTATGCTTAAAGCACTTCATTTTTCATTTCACACATCACTCAGTCACCCGCAACGTTTGTTATGAAATATACTAACTGTATATTCGCATAGGAATCTATATGTACACTGTAAAAAATAATATTCGTAATTATACGGGACAATCTACTGTAATATCACTATGGAAATGTACCATTAAGCAACATTCACGGGACTTTACTTTTTTCTCAGTTTCGCATTGAATTCTGGATACTTAATCAAATAACAAACAGGTGTTATGCTGAAAAATGCGTGCCTGCCGAAAGTTGCGTTTTCCTTTTGAAACTGGTGAAAATGATTGTTCCTGCTGATGTAAACTCATAAAACGTGTCATACGACACAGTACATGTTATAAGATACCGTATTTTTGCTAAAATACAGATATACAACTTACAAACAAATGAAAATAGATTCGCAAAATGTTTCATACCTACTATTTATCATACGCATGTTGATATTGATTGTATAGTTCAATCTTTACTTTATTACACTGTGTTTTTAAGATATCAGTGCGTATTATGTTTAAAACGTCCGCAGGTGTGGTTATAAGGTATGGCTCTTCTTGCACTCTCTTTAAAATGCCTATTTTTCTCATTGTGTGGTGATATACATATTTTTCTATTTATATTACTTATATTAGTATCTTGTACATAAAAACACATTTTTATTTTTTGGCTTTTAATGTCTTGGTGCCAACCCCAAATCAAATTCCTTCTATGTGACAACCAGAGATGGGTAGAGTAGCCAAAAATCTTACTCAAGTAGGAGTATTGTTACTTTAGAATAATATTACTCAAGTAAAAGTAAAAAGTAGTCATCCAAAAAATTACTCAAGTAAAAGTAAAAAGTAGTCATCCAAAAAATTACTCAAGTAAGAGTAAAAAGTACTCGGTGGAAAAACTACTCAAGTACTGAGTAACTTCTGAGTAACAATGTGTTTGGATATTATCAAACAATATTACATTAACAGCTAAAAAATAATGAATTTAATATATACAAAGTAACATAAATTAACTTTTTTAGTTTAAACAACAAGGCTCAGCAGGCAGAGATTACACAGTAAAACAAGAACAAGTCTGTCTGTGCATAAACTGTCCAGTGTGTGTGTGTGTGTGTGTGTGTGTGTCTGTCTGTCTGTCTGTCTGTGTATGTAAGTGTGTCTGTGTATGTATGTGCGTGCGCGTCTGTGTGTGTGTCTGTGTGTATCTCTGCGTGTGTCAGTGTCTGTGTGTGTGTCCGCGCATGTTTCGTGTGTGGTCATGTGACTGCCTAGCTCCGTTTGATTGGTGAAACGGTCATTAGGAGGAAAGTTGCAGACAAAACAAATAGATGGCGCATTTGATAACAGGTAATAAAAGTAGCGAGCGGAATGTCGCTCAATGTAACGGAGTAAAAGTAGCGTTATTCCTTCACAAATATACTCAAGTAAAAGTAAAAAGTATGTTGTATAAAAACTACTCTTACAAGCAGTGTTCGGGAGTAACGAGTTGCATGTAACACAATTACGTAATTTAATTACAAAATAAAAGTAACAGTAATCAGTTACACTACTTGAAAAGTAAATTACATTTACTTTCAGGAAATATTCAGGATTACAATTTCAGTTACATCTCAATATCTTCTGCAGAAACATTGGCTATATGTTTAATAATATTATTGTTTTGCTATTTTTTCTTGTGCACAACCTCCTCCATTTACAGCTGAAAGTCTGATAATATTCCGATATGTCTAATTTGTTCTCTTATCATGTTTGAATTTGCAACACCCTCTTGCTGCTGGATCTACAGCCTACAAGCGGTCTGAGCTGCAGTTGTGAGGAGGCCTGCAATGCCAGATAGGAACTACAATGTAGGCCTAGCCCATTGCAGGAAATAAAAATGAGCTGTAGTGAGCAGACACTATATGCATAAGCAATCCCACAAGAATAGAGAACTGCTTATTCAGTGATGTTCACCAAATGTTGGATGTCAAATATTTGATTTAGCAGGCATAGGTATTCAAAGATCAGCATGATCTCACAGTAAAGCGGTGTTGACGTGTTGAAGTCCGACATGGCTATGGCTGTGTTGAGGGAGTTTAAAAGGATTTTGACAGCAGTCAGTGTTGAGCAATGCTGTAAGTTTAACCAGGTTTCAAAAAGTAAAAACAGTTGAGAAAATTCATTCAAAATGTAGAAAAGTAATCCAAAAGTAATCAAATGTAATTAGTTACATTACTTTGTTAAAGTAATTGAAGTAGTTACACTACTATTACATTTTGGATAGAGTAACTTGTAATTGTAATGCATTACATTTCCAAAGTAGCTTTCCCAACACTGCTTACAAGTACAGTTTATCCAAAAAGTTACTCAAGTAAATGTAACGGAGTAAATGTAGCACGTTACTACCCACCTCTGGTGACAACACACTGTGCAATAAACTTCAAATTTATTCTGATTCTTTACAGCTCAGAAGACAATTTTTGTTCCCAAGTTGTATCTAAACGTACTTGATGCTATGGATCAGTGTAAATGTAATTTACAAATTTTATGTCCAAGTACTTCTTTTCATTCGATTTATTATCCTGGGGGTAAATCTTGTAATCGCCCTGACATAGTTATGTTACATTAAGAGGATTTCACGCCGTAAAAATGTTGCACGTTGTTATTTTTCAGTAAATAATGGAAATAAAATAAATAGTAAATGTAATATTGCGGTTGTACATCTTTATACAATGGCTTTAGTATACACTGTAAATCTACAAAACCTTCTGCTTTAAGATTTATGGCAGGTGTCTGTGAATGGTACAGAGGATACACTATAAATCAACAAAGCATTCTGTTTTAGGATTTATGGAAATCTTTATAAAATCAATGGATAATGTACTGTTTTTTTAACAGATTTTTTTACAGTGTAGGGTAAGTTGTTAAAACTGCTTGTTTTTCAATAGTACAATGAACAGCTGAGATGTTATCAAGACACTAAGATGCAAGCTGCAAGGTGTGTGTATGCGTACTGTACAGTTTGGATAAATGACTTGCTGTTTCCTCATTTGTATTCATGAGAGAAGAGAGGAGTATAAGTAATGTCTTTGCTTCAAGTGTTAGGCAGAGATACAGATGTGAAGATGGTGAATCAATATGGCCTAAGCGTATTCAGTAACAAGAGGTCATGCATGTCAGCCTGCTTCTAATCAATGAACTGTAAGGTCACCAAGCATGTGACATAATAAAGGAGACTGTCAGAGGAGAGATATCAATCCTGCGTGTGTCATAAACACATGACTGTAATAAATACTCAGTGAGTATGTTGGAAATATCAGTTGAGTTTGATTAATAGCAGTATCCATTTCTTTTAATAATTAATTTATGATTCTATATTAACTCCTCTTCTTCTGTTTCATGACACTTGATAAATTAATGAGTAGTAATTCCTTTGCACTGCTTCAACATAAACTAAAACTATAGATTCTGGAGGTTGATGTCAACATAATGTAGTGAGACTATTGATTTGGTTTCCATCTCAGTACTTCTCAGATTACAAAAGCTTGTGTACTGACCTCTACAACATACTTTATATGTTTCTTCGTTTTCATTTTGTGCAGCCCTACATGCCACTAATAAACATGTCAGCCGTGCCTCTGTGCTGTAATTTAATATAGCGAGTCGGGCCTATGCTTTTGGTAGAAATGGCATCAGGGCGGGGCCCAAGCCTCATTCTCTGACCTTTTCAATCATCCCTTGTCCTCCATCCTGTTCCCAGAAAGACATTAACACAAACTCATCATATCCAAAAGTCCAATCGCAGCCCGGTGCCGGGTCAGCCTCCTGCCGAGCGCCGAGGCCATAGAGTTGTCCCCAGGGTCTCTCTTCCCCTACTTTCAACTTACACTAGGTTCTCCCAGGGGGCAAAAGTATAAAATGCACAGCAAAGTGTTCAAAATGCATGCTCAGGAGAAGCCAACTCCCCAGGAATTACAGAATACTTAGTGTGCACCTTAGCTTTTGTAGAGATTAAAGATGACATATCATTGTATGACATTAGAGCTAATGCTTATGTAATGCTTTTATTGATGAGATGGGATTATAGGACACATGGACAAATGGGATTATGCAAACTTCCCCTGCCTAAGTGTTGATGTAAAAATGCTAATCTGTAACATGGTGTGGTGTTTGTCTCAATTCACCAGTGCTTACTGTAATTCCATACAGCATGGCTGCAAGGAACTGATTTATTGTGCTGTCTTTACATAGTGGCACTTGAGGGTATATGTGTTGCTGTGATGTAACAAGAGGCTTCAGACTTTCTTGCAGCATTTCTAAATGAACTGCTTTAAAGTAACGCTTGAACGTCAAGTCACGTCACCGAACCCTAAATGCGTGTTAAGTCAGAGAAGTCTTTTTCATTCCTCAACTGTCGGGAAGAAGTTGATGTACCAAGATGAATCGATTTGTTCCGTCTCAAAATCCACCCAGGTGCTGCTTTGGGGAGCTGCTTTCGGAGCCGTATGGGATTGTTCCTAAAATAATTTTCTGGGACAGAGAGAAAAGTGTTCGAAGGATTAAAAGCAGTGTTTTATGGACTACTGTTGCACCTGGCTTTAAATAGGAAGGTTTTTGTTTGGAAATGTGCTGTGCTCTGTCAGGGGTTGATAAGAAAGCTGTATAAAGTCTAGTGAAAATAATTGTCAGTGTTTGCCTAATATGACACTGCTTTGAGGAACTGTACAACACTGATGACTTCTTTACAGACTCAAAATTGCCTCAAAATTCATACCATGCAGTTCATATTGTGACTCTTTTTTTTTTTTTACAGAAAAGAGTCACACTGTAATGTTGCAGCAAACCAATGTTTGTAGCATTAGTAATGAGGGGGGATGTATTGGGATCAGATGTATGCCACAAGGCTTAAGGATGATGGGATTAACAATTGATTGCATTCATGTTCTTATCATAGTCCTATGCTCAGCACCTTTAGGTGACATTGCAGTTTCAGGTTTAATATGTGATCATATGGTATTACATTTTAACCTTCCGGTTAACATAAACGCTGACTGAACATTTTACCATTTGGCTTCACTGAAACACCATTTAGTCCATTCATCCATGCCCCCTTTCAGATCAATATGACCTCTGATAGGTCATTCCGAGCGTTGCCTCAGTGAACATGATCCACCACTGTTGAGCTTTTCTATAAATTACCCTCTTATTGGAATTTCATTAACGATGCAAAAGAATGTCTGATCATTAATCATTCTAGTGTGATATGTATCAATGTAGAGCGTAAAATTAATTAAGCCCCACCAAGATAATACAAGCAACACTATACACTACCACACCACAAACACACACAGCAGTGTGGCGTTCATCTAAGGAGGAAGTGAACAAGAATTTGCCTTAGAAAGGAAAAGGGCACGGCAGAAGCATAATTACTTCCAGCCAATGGTTTCGTCCGAGATGAAATATCTTCAGGCGTGAGTGGCCACGGCTTTTTACCTTCCTCCCTCTGCCTCCCTCTTCCTCCCCCACTCTACTCCTCCTTTGCCTGCTTCTCAGGGCTTTTAGTGTTCTCTTTAGTGTTCTCTTTACCTACATTCAGTAGGTAGACACTGGACTGGACTGTGGAAAGTTCCAGTCAGGGATCATAGGAGTTTCTGTTAACATTTGCTGAGGATGGACTGGACTGGACTGGAGTTCATGTGAATTTCTAGATAATTCTCATTGGATTTCATAATAATGAATCTAACTTTGATTGAAATATAATGGTGTAAAGTCTTACAGATTGGAATTAGAAAAAGCTTTTCAATGAGTTATACTGTAATGTTTTGGGGACTTGAATGTAAAGGCTGGTCTTAGGATCAGTGGTGATGAGTAACTGAAATGCACCATAATGGTCAAAGCCCAGAACAACCTAAAAAAAAACAAAATTGGGCCCCTCTTCAAGGCCCCCAACCCAAGATGCAATTACGAATACTCCAATTAGGAAATGTATGTCACTCCGGATATGAGTGTGTGATAAATGCTGTAAAAGCAATAGCGACCAATAGTTTTTCAATGAAAAATTTAGTTTATGACATCTAGTGTATGTCCATTGCGCATATATTTTGGTCCTGTGCGTGGCTTTATTCAAACATAATGTCGATACGACCTTAATTTTAGTTTTTGTTGCTCATTATAGGGATAGGGATATTTGTATCATCATTATAGGGATGTTGTAAGGATCCCATTGTGTTAGCTGTGATGAAAAAAAGTGGTTTACATAACATTAAATAATCTTTTTTCTGCATTTCCACACAGCAAAAAGGGATTCATAAGAACCAGACCCCTCCCACCTCTACACCGCTACACCCATCTCCATGCCAAGCCCTTCCTTCTCTATTATCAGCAAGCGAGATCATCTTAGACAAAGCCATTAGATTAGATGAATACATATACAGATTATGTAAAAAGGCCGAATAGAGGCAGTCAAAAGGGATTGTGCTGACTGTCTCAATCGTGTCTAAAGCATCTGTTTCTTTTCATCCTCTGAGTAAATATCAGGCGGATTGTTTAAATGTCAGCTGGGTGACTGGGCCGGGTCGGGCTGGCAGTGAGGGGAAGTGGGTGTGAAACATTACCCTTTTAGGCTCACAGAATGACTGTACTAATTAACAGAGGTATACTATTTCAAATACCACATTAATGTCAATGGCTACATCCAAGAGGGCCAAGGCATGGGGCAGAGCTTTGATGCCCACAGCCTTTCTATTTATAACTTCGGGTACCAAAGGGGAGCAAGGAAAAAAGCTCCCATTATAAAGGAGCCATACTGATGACAGGGCCAATTGCTTTGAATGCCCCCTGTGAATCACCTTTGGAGTGCATGTACGAGGCTACTGTGTCATAACCTACTGCGTCGATACTGCGTCAGACTGGGGAATGACTAAACCCCTGTCACTATGGGTAAGCCTCATTTACTGTAAACGATTGTCAAATTCACCGAATTTTGCATAAATATGTCTACGGTTAGTCAAATAGTCAAATATGTTGTACCGTGAACACAGAGGCGCACACCGGGCATTATCCCAAACAAATTAGACGCTTACCATCCCTGAAGCAGAATTCAAATCTAGAACAGGCAGATGTTCACTTAATCCTTAGGCCTATAAATCCTTAATCGTGGCACACATATACAAATACAAATAAAACGTTCTTGATCCCGCAACAGACATTCCAGAGAAAATCTTATCACTTTCACATATTCTTACCATTAGACCTGACAAAGCTTAAACCTGTGGGGCCTGTAATAAAGGAGCATTAGCTCTGTCGCTATATAACGTGGCACACCAGCGGTCAGCGGGGGATCTTGCTGCAAAATTACATGTAATTTGCTTAAATAAAAAGTGGAGCTCATTTTGTTGCCATGATTGAAAACACACCCACAGACGCTTCTGTGTTCCCTGAGGACCAGAGGCATGGTAAACATTCCCCATGGAGTGATTGACATCCATGCTCCAATTTCAGTTTTAAAAAATCAGACATTAGACAGTGAGTCACATAATTCCTAAGACTGAGGCAATAGAAAGCAAGATTCTGTTGCTTATTCGATGTTAAGGATGTTCACATAAAGCTTGCTATTCTTAACTCATTGGAACATCCTATTCTAGTGTAATTTTTGAAACTACGCTCCTTGAAAATAAAGTTTGTACTTCAAGCTTAGAAGCATATCTTGTGCTATCCAACTCCTTCTCTCTCAAATGAGGTTTATCCAGGTTTCAGGCACATCCCTGCAGCATGACCTGGCTCACAGTCTCCACAGACCAATCAGTCTCTTGTAAAGAGAACAGAACCTTGGCAGCTCCTCGGCAGTGCCCTCATTCAATATTTAAACCAACAAATCCAGACACAGTAGTTAAAGTTGCAACATTTCAACATATTTTACATACATGATTGCAGGCACCAGTATAGTTAATGGTATGTAATAAAAGGAACATAGCTAAAGAAATGTAGGCATTTGAATGTCTCATTACTCATTCATTCATTCGTTCCGCTTCATCCGCACCACTTAATCCCAACTGGGGTCACGGTGGGGGCACCGGAATTACGGGAATTACGGGCACAAGGCAGGGACCAACCCTGGGCAGGGGCCGACACACTGCAGGGCACACACACTCACAGAATCACACTCTCGGTCACACCTTATGGGCCAAATTTACCTATATTGCATGCGTTTTAACTGTTGGAGGAAACCGGAGCCCACGGCGGAAACCCATGCTACATGGGGAGAGTATGCAAAGTCCACACAGAAAGGCCATGCTGCCGACACTGTGCCACCATGCCCCCCTTGTTTCATTACTCATTACAGTTTTTTCACACATCGGCTGCATTGTCCCTGAAAATCTTCAGTCAAAAAGAACAGTTCAGCATGGGAGCAGAAAGACAATTTTTGCTGATAATCTGTTGAAACTCTAACAATAAAGTGAAATTAACTTACATTGTGCAAACATTTCACTTTATAGCCAACAAAGCCTGTTCTCTAACATGGACAGTCCTCTTTACTAATCTTCCTTCTTTTTTTCCTCAGCACCAATAACATTAACACCATTAACATTAACTGGACTTCATTGGACTTTAAGTTCCACTTCTCTAATAATCTTTGTCAAAACAGCAAACCATTTTACTCCCATTTCAACCAAGGAGACCATCATTAGTTTGAATTGACAAGTATGTTCATTTTTTTAGAACAATTTGAATGTGTATGTGAAAAGTGTTTGACGGAGGCCAGCTGCTTGGTTGTTGGGTCTGTCATCTCTGAAGCTGGCAGATCTGCCTGGGAGACCAGGCAGGAGGAGAAGGAGCCTACCCCGGGACCAGGACGGGGAGCCGAAGGTGGTGGATGGGTGGAGGTGGGCGGAACCAAATAGCTGTGATGGCAAAGAGGCAGGTTTGATTACTCCTTATATATTAAACTAGGATCAATGTGATTGAATGTGCTGGCGCTCATTAGGTTTACTTCTGACCCCCAAACTGAACTCAAAATCCCACAATCTGACCAAAGGCAGACAATTTTTACTACATCTCATTTCAAACTCATCTAAAAAGGATTCCACACTTACAAAATGACTCTGCCAGTATAATGGCCAGTTTTTGTGGCTTCAGCACTATGGGCTCCAGCACTATGTCTAAACAGACAACTTGCCAACCAGTTTTGACTACAGTCACTGGTTGAGAACTACAGCCTTCCTACTTCCTTTGTGAAGTACTGCAGTATTTTTTTTTGCTATGTGTCCAGCCTGGACTGAACTATTTGGCTTTTGGCTGCTTTTAACATGTTTGCATTCTCTCTGTTTAAAATTTTCAGATATGCTTTGTTTTTGACACTGACACCCAGTAAGTCCTACTGAGTCCTGACGTGTAAAGATTTGATGCCTGCAAATTCGGTGTGCTGCAGATACAGGACATCAAGGATCTATGAGGCACAGCAGAATACTATGCTTTTTTACCAAGAAGTTTTAGGATTAATTCTGGCAGCATCCTACGCCTAGCATTAGCACTGCTGTGCTTCAGACCAAGACACATAACAAAAAGTTAGTGCACCGAGACTACTCCTGTAATGAGGAAATGTAAGTCCCTTTGGATAAGAGCTTCTGATAAATTACATAAATGTAGGTGGGTTCTTGACGCAGTCTGAGTGGGTGTGTGTTGGTGACAGGAAGATTGGAGGGTTGAATCTCGGGTGACTAAATCTAAAGTGCTACTGCTGGGCTTCTGAATAAGTTGGTCTTGTGAGATTTTCAATATGATTAGAAAACATAAGTCACTCTTGATAAGAGTGTATGATAAATACTCTAGATGTAAAGGTGTATTCAATTATAAACAATCCTAGAGACTGATAAGGAGAGAAATAAACAAAGTAAAGTGAAGAACAGTGTCAAATGCTGCCACGGAGTGGACATGCTGAGAGCTTTCATTTGAAAGGGTGATGGATAAGGAAGAGACGCACACAGCATACTATGGACAGAGTGCTGCTTCGGTCTCAGTGCTAAGTGCTTTGGAGCGGTAACTCATAAATCCTGCCTAGAGGCATTGACTCTGCAAGCTCATTCCTGATACCATCAGCACAGTGACACCCTGTACACCATCATCTATCTCTCCCTCTCTCTCTGTGCCTTTGCATTTTCCCCATACAGGTCACAAATGGGTTGGTGGTAGTTTAGTGGTCTGAGTGAACCCTGTGTTGGTGACCTTAAGATTGGGGCCATTGAGTAAAAATGGTTCAGTTGGTCTAATGAGAAAGTCGCTAACCAAGTTGAATGAGACTGTCCCTGTAATTAGGAAATGAATGTCATTTAAACCTCTGTTCACTGCTATGAATACGGTGGCGTAAAGGTAGGGTGTTCGCCTCGTGATCAGAAAGTGACAGGTTTGAATCCAGGGCCGCTAAAGTTACCACTGAGGTACTCATGAGCAAGGTACCATCCCCAAAATCTCACTTTCACTTAAATGCACTGGTCCAGTTTGTGGGTTTTTGGTGGCCAAGAGTTATAAGCTAGCCTTCATCTAACCTAAAATATGAGTGCATTATACCTGCATTATTACACTAACAAACCATAATACGAATATTAAAAGAAAGCGGAAACGTATAGCCTATATTTCTGTTTAGGTTCTCTGTCATCTAGGACATGGTAGTCTTGAGGGATAACTCTGAAGATGTTTCTCTTCTCATCTGTAAGGCTTCTAGTTCGGAAAGAGGAATTTAATCTCTAGTTGCTGATGACAACCCAACTGAAGGTTGCCATCCTGTGCCATCCTGGAAGTCATTAAGGCCACTTTCAAATCACCTGGAAATGGGTCTCCAGACTTTTATAGGTGGCTGGTAGCTGGTTTTGTAAGCCATCACCTCTGTTCAGTAATGGGTGTTCTCGTTGGATGTATATGGCCTCCATTACAACTCTTTGAAATCATGTATCAACTCTGCACAAAACGTGAATATTTCTATCATCAAGAAAGTGTCTCTGAAGAAGCCTTTTGGACGAGAGGTTAAGCCTAAAAGAATTTCCAGTTGTCTTCAATTCAAGCCCTCAAGATGGGCCCCTTTCACGAAATTACGTCACACCGGGTAAACAAACGTCCGGCGAACCCTCTAGCTGTTCGCTGTCAACAGGAGACTGCATAAAATGCAGCGCTTCTTCACAGTTTCATTGTTAACGTTACCAAGAATTACATTTGATGACGTACACAGGATTGTGGAGTCATACTGCTCAACAGCACAGTCCAAGTTGGGGAAAGGATATAGATTGTCTGTAGTTGTCTGTAGCGTTATTCAAATGTAGTTGCTCAGTTGTGCATAACGATTGTTGTACATGCTTGATAATGAATTACAAATGTAACATTTATGAGTTACAACAGCTAGCTAACTCACATCTTGGTACTTACCGACAGGCGGGAAGTCATGCTCTCTGGTACCTGTCCTGTCTGCTTGTTGTTTTCCCTGCCAAGCTGTCACCAGCTGATATACCCCTAAAGTGTGGTGTAGTTGTTCCAGTTAAAGTGACTGGGAACAGCTCCCATCTTCAGCCGTGCACTGCCGTCAATGTAATCAGCTGCTGAAAAGTGCTGACTACAAACCAGAGTACTTCCCTTGCGAATAACATAATTAACGCCTTCATCTCGTCTGACCGCCCTCACTCACTGTCATCTTTTGTTTTCATTTTTTAGAAATTCATGAAAATGTAAGTAAGGTTGCTTTTGTTTTGAATTGGTGCACTGAGGTACACAACAGAAGCTCTATTTTTGGACCGTGCCATTGTTTACTTCCATAGGATGTTGTTCCGTAGGACGTTTTATCCTGCCAAGGCATCAAACCCGGAAATTGTGAAAGGGACCCATTGCACACCCAAGAGCTCATGGGTTTAAGCCTGGCTAGTGGAAATGGGAGCGTAACAGTAAGGGAGTTGGACCTGTAAGGGTTGCAAGGGTTGCAGACCAGCTGCCCACTGCTACTAATGGGTCAAATGCAATGGTTGCATTTCATTGTAGTACACCATGTACTGTGCTGTCTTCAAATAATCACTTGTTCACTCAATACCACCATTAAGCCCCTGAGCAAGACCTTCATGTTTTGCCGAGGAGACTGTTCCTGTAAATAGGAAATAATTAGGAGATGAAAGTGAAATTGGATAAAATTGCCGTGCAATAAATGTAATTGTAAATGTACGTCTGAGAAATTAATCACAAGAAATTATCCATCAATCACTTATGATACCTTTAAGGCAATGCTTAAATAGCTAGTGTGGAAAGACACGTGGACCAGCTAAGGCCAAGTGATCTGTGCAGCTCCCACTAACCTTTGGTGAAAAAGTGTCCTACTATTGATCGCTCTGGTTTTGATTACCTACAGGGACTGCTACTGTCCCAACTGCAGTTACGGGTCTAATTGGAGATGGCACCAATTCCCAGTAGCACCGCTTCTGGTGGCAGCCTGGGAGACATACGGCACTGAAATCGATGATGCCGGTATATAAATCTGCCCATGTCCCTGCATCCTGTCATTACTCTTCCTCAAAACACACGTGCCAGTACTGTACATCAGGAACCGAAACCAACAGCTTTGTGGCCGTCACCCTTAATAAGGGGTGGGTTGTTATTGCTTAACGCATTAGAAAGAAGTCTGCATCAATCTCTTGAAGTGACCTCTTTTGCCACTGCTGGTTGTAGAACTGTTAGTGTTGTCCTCCATGACTAATGTATCTTAACTGTGGCAGACGTCCACATGCCGGTTACCGTTCTACATAAAGTAGCTGCACAATTCAAAACCGATTCAAGGACAAAAAATTGCTTTTACGGCCATTGAGAGTTGCAGTTTGAAAAAGTTTGGAGCACTATCTGTAATTACTCATGCTCCTCTAAAATGGCCTCAGGCTACAATTACTTTGTTGATTGCTTTGTGTGAGAGGCTCTCATCAACACCCCCTCTCCTGTCAAAAAAACTTTCTGCCACTTTTGCCTGCCCGGATTGAGTGACTCTCACCCAGTGAGGTTGATGGGCAGTGTTAATTACTTAAGTATGAATAATTCAGCCCAGTGATGGATAGGCGAGAGGGATAAACTCCACGGTCGATAGTAGTGCTCCATCTGAGACGCCAAGGGGGTCCCAGAGGTGGAGGTCTGGGGAGGGGTTGGGGATGTGGTTCAGTCTAGGCTTGATGGGAAAGAGACCAAACCGCAGTCTCACAGCAGAATTGAACCACAAGACTCAGTTTCCTCCAATATGCACATTCAGCTCTTTCCCCACAAGTCTTGCATCCATCGCTGTGGGACTCATGAAGCCACTGCTAATGACATGTCTACGAGGCACATTGGAGAGCTCAATTGGCCATGTTTAACCTCTCATTGCTCTCATGGAGCCTGTGGTGCAGGCATCAGGGGGCCTGATGGAGATCTCTAATGGGCAGAATGAAGAAATGTGAAGCGAGTTTATGAACTAATGACGACACAGAGTTGAAGTTGAAGAGAGTTCAATATGTTCCACCTCATTTCTGATTTTGATAATAAAGATGATCATCATATCCTTGATGTTTAATGGACTTCATCACTGAGAATCATTGAGACGCCAACCCTGGTGCTGGATATGCAACTATAGAGAGAGATATTAATGCTACTATCAGTTCTGTAAGGCAAAAAAGTCTTAAGCTAAAGGTTTGTAAGGCAACAGGTTTAGAGCTATTTTGGTTCAACTCCCCTATTCAAACTCTTCAGCTAATTAACACCCACTTCATAATTCAAAACAGGTCCGTTGGAGCATGAAAATACACACGGATTTGCAGTACCAAGGACATTAAGAACATCTGACACATCTGACAGGGATCTTAAGAGCATTACTTACTTCAAAGCCTATTAGTGTATATTTATAACTGTTTTTTAAATCTGTAATTTTGCATCACTTTTTCCTGCATATTAAAAAAAAACATTTTAGGCCCATTAATTAGAGTATGACTGCCATCTAGTGGAGAGTAAAAGCTTCAATTTAATCTTAAATGACTAGTTTTAGATTTGATATAATATAACCTGAGCAATTAATGTTTTATTATGCTGTAAATAATGATAATGAAAAGCTAATGACACTGAGAAAATATATTATAATCATTAATATTTAATTTGGGGGGAAAAAAGGGACCTAATAAAGCATAATTGCTTACCGGTAGATATATTAGCAGATTTTATATTATTCATGTCCCAGGACTCCACAAGGGAGATTAGCTGTCCTTGGTTTACATAATATAATAAAGAACATATTAAACTAGCTCTATGCTTGACTTTGTTGAAATTCAAATGCAATATAATCCACAGACCAAATTGGGAAAGAGATGCAATTAATGTATAATTAATAGCAATGATCCATCCCACGAATCCTTACACACATAATCAAACAGTTTTCTCTCATACTCCCAGCACATACTCTCACATGTGAGTTGGTCTGTGTGGGTAGAACAAACATAGCGGCTGCACTTTGGAGTGCTGGAGTTAGTTGGTCTGTGACTACAGTGTGGGAACACAGTTTTTTCATGCAGACATGGCAACACTCTCTCTGCTTCTATTTTTCTTTATAATGCTGCAGCAGTGGACACACATTTCAGCAGGTAAGGTCCTGCTACCACCTTATATTACACATCAATATATAGCACACATGTTCAAACAAGGCCAAAGTTTGTTGGGGACAGGTGACTTTGAACTGCACATACATATGGTTGGTCTTACCTTCTGAAACATTCTATGAAAACCAATGTCTGATGATAAGAAAGGAAATGATACTGCATTTACATTTAGCATTTGCAGCAACTTACATATTTGTCACTTTCTGTCTCTAAAACATACATGCTATTATTCCTTCAGCAATATCTTACTGTCTTCCAATTTGGTCTCTTACTACCAAAGAAATGACAGAACCTACAGCTAGACTATATTATAGAACATATAAGATCCAGCATCAACTTCGTAATCGGATCCATCATTGCACTGCACTTGCACATTCAAATGCTATGACTTTTCAGAATTATATTAACAGTCACGCCATGACATTTTACTACCAGATTCAACCTAATTGCTCCACACCAGCTCTTACTGTATTCCTCCCAACACCAAATATACATCAGGGGCACACTACTAGATCAGTAATGCATGCACTTCTTCCAGTACCGGCCTACAGAAACACTTATGGCCAGAGATCTTTAATTTTTGCACATATCCAAAAATTTGGAATGAGATTCTATACCAATTTTCACACATTTCAAAAAGCTTACAAAACCTTACTGTTGAACTGTTATACCAGCAACCACTAATCTTATTTTATACCAGGCAGGTTATACTGACATCGTTTCCAACATCGCTCCTAAAATCTTGTACAATGTTGTTGTCTATTTTGTCTTTATTTTTTGTTAATGTCCTTATTTAATGTTCTGTGTTATATGTATTTTTCAATTTTATGTCTCTGTCTTTTGAATTTGATTGTTTCTTGTTTTTTATTGTGCTGCAGAACAAGTGTGACATGTTACTTTTAATCTTTCCTGTATAATAAAAATGATTGATTGATTGACATTTCCTCATTACAGGGACAGTCTCCCTGAAGCAACTTGAGGTTAAAGGAGCTTGGTTGTTGGTTGTTGAGAATAGAGAAAGAGAAAGACTAGAACCATAAACAGACCAGTTGGTAGTGTAACAGTTAGGGAGTTTGTCCCCTGATTGAAAGATCTCCGGTTCGAATCCCAGACCGGTCAACTACCTATGAGCAAGGTACCGTCTCCCCAGGCACTGCTCATATTAGCTGTCTGCTGCTCCTTCAAGGATGGATCAAATGCAGAGGTCACATTTCATTGTGGTGCAGTGTTTGCTGTGCTGTGGTACACAATTACAAATAATCACTCACTTGCACTAAAAACTTCCATTACCGAGGATCATATAGCCAGTCCACCACAGCCTTCACATGCCATTAATGCAAACATTAACCAAAAATGCATTGCTAAAATCAGATCTTAGTCCTAAACCCTCTCTCTGCATCTCTTTGTCTGCCTGGCTGAAGCTCCTGGGTCATTGTTCCTGAACGAGCAGGAGGCTGATGCCATCCTGCAAAGACACAGGCGTGCCAACACTGGGGCCTTTGAGGAGTTTCTTCAGGGGAATGTGGAGAGGGAGTGCCTAGAGGAGAAGTGCAGTCTGGAGGAGGCCAGAGAAGCCTTCGAAAATGATGAAAAAACTGTGAGTAGGAGCTGATATGATGCAGAAGACAGTTCTGTATAGATCTTAATACTCTACCGAAGATCTGTTCTACTGGATTATGCTGTACAGCCGCATGGTGAGGTAACTGTAAACAAGCTTGCTCCATGTTTTTCAGATGGAGTTTTGGGCAACTTACACTGGTGAGTCTTTGCTTAATCATTTACTGCAATATTGATTCAAACATGAGTGGAGAAACAAAGTTGAAACAGCTAAAAGGGACTGTGGAGTGGCTCGGGAGATAAAAGTTGTTAAGTGTCACACACAGGAGTTAAGATGATTGACCATGGCCCTTGTGGATGTTTTTTAGGGGGAGTGATTGCACAAAATTATATTCTTTCATAGGTCCCAGAATTTTTAGTGACACCCCAAGAGAAACATTAGACCATGTTTGATGGTCAGTGCATTTTTGGATTGGTGTGTAGTTTAAGTTTGATGCTGATCATATTTTCATGCCATCCCTAGACAAACCCTATACCACACTGATTACATATATTATCTCAGGGTGAATACATCATTTGTGTATTGTCTCTCAGAAGGGGACCAGTGCAAATCAGCACCATGTAAGAATAAGGGCACATGTAAAAACCAGCATGGGACGCATGTGTGTAACTGTCTGCCAGGCTTCACTGGGAAGAACTGTGAAATTGGTGAGACAAAATTTCTTTATAAATGACCGAGGGCTTTTGTAATTGCCAGCATTGCCTCATCTTTCATCTTAATGTTGAACAAAACCCAGAAGCGGGACTAAATTGGCGATTGTTTGCTTGCACTGTGCAGTGATGACTAGGACGTGTGATCTGAATAATGGAGGCTGCATGCATTTCTGTTCCACTGGGGAAAACAACAGGGCACAATGTTCCTGCGCTATTGGGTACAAACTGGTGGCAGAAGTCAAGTGTGAGCCTGAAGGTAATCCATAGGGTTTAACATAAGTTTGTGTTTATTTTGATTCTTTATTTTTATAATCTTAAGAATAATGGTTCCTAAGATTTTTCAAGAATATTTTTTCAGGATTGCAGCTTTAACACTGTCACACACACCTTCACCCCCCCGGCAATAGTTCTGTGCCCTTCAATTTGTGAAACATTGGTATGGAAAGTAGTTGATGATGTCTTCAGAAAAGAATATTTTAATAAATGTATTGTTTGCATGTTTCCAGTGAAGTTCCCATGTGGCAAGAGAAAACTCAGCCCAGGCATTTCTGTGAGGTCTTTAGACCACATCACAGAGAACAGCAGCCTAGTTTCAGTCCTTACATCCTCCATCACCAACTTAACCATCAAACCTATACGTCACAACATGCAGGAAGTGATCAGCTCCTCTCGTTCCAAACTACCGCTGTGGGTCTACAACTCCACCGACGCCCCCAACACCAGGGTCCGTATTGTTGGTGGTATCAAGGTATCGCCTGGAGAAATTCCTTGGCAGGTACTATGTGAGTGAGTCTGGGCAATTATACGATCACCATGATGAGTAGAGCGTTATAAGATGGTATGATATATACAATAGATTGCACAGTTTATAATCTAATCTTGCTTGATGCACTGTAGGTGGCGCTGGTGATGCACTCCACACAGCAGGTGTTCTGTGGAGGTTCCATTCTGAGCGAGCGCTGGGTAATTACTGCAGCCCACTGTCTACAGGAGACTAAAGACAAGACCTTCTTTATCAGAGTGGGTAAGACGCTGCATCTTCATCACAGAAGAGATTAACGATAGACCAAATGTAGATATAAGCCTGAGGGTTCGTCTTCATAATTAAGTCTACAAACTGCATTCTCAGTGCTGCTATCTAGATTGATTCATCCCATCCTGTCTTTGACACGTCCCACAGGTGAACTTGACGTCTCCAAAAAGGAGAACACAGAGCAAGACTTAGAAGTGGAGAAGATCATAACACACCCTCGCTACGACCCCACCATTAGCCTCTTCAACCATGACCTCGCTCTAATTCGACTGCGTAGCCCCATCCTCTTTACCGATCATGTGCGCCCCATCTGCTTGGGTCCCAAGACCTTCATAGAGTACTTGCTTCGCTCCGAATCCCTGGCTATTGTCAGTGGCTGGGGGCGGCTTCGCTTCAATGGCAAGCCAGCAGAGGCTCTGGAGAAGATTGAGGTGCCGTACGTGGACAGAACAGAGTGTAAGGACAGCAACGTCAACCGCATCACTAACTACATGTTTTGCGCCGGTTATCCCGATGGAAGCAAAGACTCATGTCAGGGGGACAGCGGAGGGCCTCATGCCAACAGGTACCAAGACACCTGGTTCCTGACTGGCATCGTTAGCTGGGGGGAGGAGTGTGCCAAAAAAGGAAAATTTGGGGTGTACACACGCGTAGGGAGCTACTATAAATGGATCCAGTATGTGATGGGGATCACCAAAAAAGCTCCACTGAATGATGTCGAGCAGTGATGATGATTTACCTTTTCAAGACTGCACTGAAAGTCTAGATCTGGCATTAGACATTATGATAATTTGTAGACTTTAGTGACTATTTGGATGAACTTCCAGACTGGGATATATATTGAAAATATTTTAATTTCTTAAGGTTCTTAACATTATTCTAAAATATGAAGTGTCTCTAAAATCCTTCACAACATAAACAATGTCAGCCATCCTAAGTATTCTCATATTCCTGACCATAACGTTGTAGTTTATTTGTAGCATTGCATATGCAGCTCTTATGTGAAACAGTGAGTTTAAAAATGAACATGAAAACTGACAAGAAGTGAGTCAGACGTATAACAGTCAATCAAAATTTGAAGTGTTAATGTGACCCTTCTAATTGGGATCTACTGAATAACGCAGGGCTCGCCACAATGCCATCTTCACCACAACGAAAACATCCATGCAACAAGAAAACACCCAAAATACACTTTACTATTCTTAATCAGAGCATAAAAGAGAGCAAAATATCTAAATGCGTCTCATGTCTACACCCTCCTGCTCTGGATGGGCAGAAATCACTTGAGTGAGGACAAACTCATCTCACAGAGCCCGAAAAGCACCAAGCTCTACAGCTTTGAACTCGCCCACTTCAGAGGCAGGAGAAGAAACGGGGGGATAGCTGAGAATATCTGACACTTGAAACCTACTTAAAATGTCGACGGCGTTCCAAAAAAGACTCATGGCCCAGTTCTGAAAAATCACTGGATCTCACCCGTTGGCTCTGGAGACCTGCCGGCACTCCAGTCCTGCCTTTCAGCATTTCAAGGCTGGTTTCTGTGAGCTGTATTCAGGAGAGAGCTTACCCATAAGGCATCTGCAGCAAACAGTAAGGCCCCCCAGTAGGCAAGAGACCTCACAAAACATACATTTATGTTTTAAGTCAAAGCCGAGTCATTAAATCTTCTGAATCATCTTCTATGCAGTGCAGGGCAGGAAAGAGGGAATAGTAGAGGTAAAACCAGCAAATTTATCATTCCCTGAGTCAGTTTCCAACTGCTTGAACAGTTTCAGGCCTTATCAGCTGTTAAACGACGCAGACTCATTAAGCCCTAGCAGCCCATGGAGAACAGCCAGCTCATGATTTCAAGAGCTTGTGACTTGTTGAGACTTGCTTTTCTAATTTTTTCACCACTTGCACTTAGCAATTAAGCAGCTCTCAAAAACACAGTAGGTTAGTACTGGATCCTCAAGTCCAAACAAAGACCTTCATCAAAAGAAGTCCAAAACATCTCGGTGTTAGAATTTGCAAATGTTCTTGGGTGGTGATTCAGTGAACTGAGTGACTGAAGCCCTCTGTTGCTGACCATAAAGGTTCAAATCCCAGTAGAACCTAAAACTAACGCTTGAGAAAAACTTGCTGAGAAAAGCTGTTAACCCCAAGTTGCTCCAGAGAGACTGTCCTTGTAACTTGAAAATTCTATGTAATTGTGTAAGTGTAATTTTAAGCATTTTAGCAATGGAAGTTTAGACTTTATTAAAAACTGTAAACAGGGTGTTTTGGGGAGAGATTCTGCTTTGATCACAGCTCACGTTTAGCAATATCAGCACCTTTAAGTTATTTGCAAGGCGTATAAAATATTCATAAAAAATCAACACTACTGTTCAGATGGACAATAAAAGTTTAGCTTTCAACTTACAAATTGTACCCAGAATTAGGGAGTTGAATGTGTTCGTAGTTGGGCAGTTTGTAGCGTAAGGCATTCGCCCCGTGATCGGAAAGCCAACCGTTTGAATCCCGGACCAGCAAAGGTACTATTGAGGTACTCATGAGCAAGGTACCGTCCCCAAGGTACCTGCCCCCCGGGCGCTGCCCATGATAGCTGCCCCCTGCTCCTTCAAGAATGGGTCAAAAGCAGAAGTGCATTTATTCTCATCACAAGACTTTCTTCTATGAAAAACAAACGATTCAGCTGGTGATTTGGCAATACTGACTCAAGTGACTCGCACACCCGGATCAGTTTAGTGAGTGACTCAGAGGGAGCCGAATCCTAAAAAGGAACCCAATATTACAGCTCTCCTGTGTGCTGTGGCAAATGGTGATTTTCTATTTACTATGTGAAAAAGTTAGTCACACATTCTTTACACTGTGTCGCCAGGACTGAGGCTGAAACCTGGGTTTTGAATGAATGAGACTAGAGTGAGTTCGAGGAGCGCCGCATTCCAGGCTTTGACCCTTAAATATTAAATGTGTTCAACACATCTCTCGACACATCACTCAGAAAGTAAAAATCACACATAAAGAAAGCACAGTTCACATTAAACGAGTACGTGAAAAGGGGAGAGAGGGATAAAAATGGTATAAAATAATTTATTTTTAAACACATTTACAGTAGGCTGTACAAAAATTAAAAAGATAGAACAACCTTGTTACATTAACATTAACATGAGTGTGCAAACATTACTCCCCTCAGCATAAACAAGTGATTTAATTTCAAGCTTTGTTTTTACATGTAATGTAAGTAAACTTGGAGAGGCAACAACTGTAACAGTCGGCGTTGCCAAGTAGCAGTGTGTTTAGTTTTACCAGAGTAAAGCTGCGTGCTGTCAGGGAACAACTTGAAATAAATAAATTAATAACATAAGAAATGTGTACTTTGGAGTTGCTCCTGCTGCTGTGCCAAACTCATTTCCACTTCAAACGCTGGTATATCAAAGGCATCCCTCCAACTGGGGGCTTGATTTGATGTGGTAAATTCATATAAGTCTGCAATCAATATTTAATTAAGCGCTCGACACAGTGGGTACATTTCATGTTTGCGGTATGATCTACTCTAACAGGAAGACCAGATTACCCGAGCTCTGATTGCACGCGTCACCTTGAATGTAAAAACGTGACCCAGCGCTCAGCCTTGTGTGTGAAGCTCGGCTTGTGTGTCTGTCTGCAGTTCGGTTCAGGCCTTTGTGCCTTAATTAAACACCAGCCTCATCTACTCGGTGTCTTTCTTGATGAAGACATTGCTTTCAGATGGACTTTGGAGGATGTTTTGACCCACGGTTGGCTTAAAGAGCTTTCAAATGATGTCAAGGAAGTCTTAAGTTAAACAAGTGCTGCAGGTAGAAATGAGAAAAGTATTTTGGAAAGACAGGCATAGCGTCAAAGTGCTTTTTGGCCTTTACGTTCCCAAACTCCCATCTGTGCGTGAACTATGATTTAAAGATTGTTTAAACAATCATAGCTTCTAATCCAAAGAGAAAATATTTGCATGTAAATATCTGTCCACTCAAGTAGACATGATTATGAAAATGGTAAGAAGCGATAAGCAATAAAAGTGCACAGATACAACAACCAAAACAGCCTCAGCTGCAAACGCTGAACTGATGCAATAGCAAAATATAGTTTCAACTTCATTTTCAACAGCATGTTAAACACACGTCCATTGTGCAGTTATCCCCGGTGTCCTTAGAAACTGTTTCTAAAAAATGTGTCCAGCAAACACACAGTCCACATCTAGAACGATGCTTATGTGCTTCACCTTAGGCCAGTCCCAGCTGGCAGAACATTCCACGCTGCTGACCTGAGGGACGCTTGTCCTTTTGACGCTTGTCCTTTTGTAACTGAAGCTCAGTCCCACAGCAGGAGGGAGAGAAAGGAGAGGATAAGGACATCTTGACTGATGCTGAAATACTGGCAAAGGCTTGTACAGTACAAGAAGAAGTTCGGATTCTTATGAGTGTCCATGGCATTATTCAATGTCTGGCTGGAAGACGAACCCAACAAACTGTCCCAGTTGGGATGTTAAGAGGAATACGGCCATCTCGGTCAAGAAGGGTGGCTCGTGTAGGACTGTTGTCTGTCAGTTCCACACAAAATGAGGTATCTAGTTTAGGGAGAGCTGAGCTTCCGAGTTTTCCGTGTCCCAGGTTCTGTAAGGAAAAGGACCAACAACCAAAACAATACACAGCAAACAACATACAGTACATGAGCTATTTTAGTGCACTGACCATTTTAAGGAAATGCACATTGTTCAAATTCTATTCATTTCCTCATTTGCTAATAAGCTCTTTACAGAGAACTGATCAGCAGCCAAAAAATAAACTCTCACTTGCTAGATGACTGGAGCGCCCCCTGCTGCTTCTTCCCAGAATAACCTGCAGGCTGGCAGCAGAGATCCTGCCCTCCTGCTTCCGGCTAAGGTTCTTCACCAGCCTAGAGGAGGAAACCAGGAATATTTCTCAACATTTGAAAACCAATAAAGACAGTAAAAGTGCGGGGGAAGTGCTCATATAAGTGCTTAAATTGATGTTTGAGGCAAATTTACGACATGCAGGTGCAGTAAATATTAGGGGTGTAACTCACAAGTGTTTTTGATACAATATTATATCAATTCAATGGAGGATTCAATGTCACAAAGTCTGCTTCCATACGATTCTAGTTTGATTCAATTCAGGAGCTCGCAATGGATATGACACAATATTACAGGCTGATTCAACACCATCACTACTATTCATATCAGGTCACAACAAAACAACTAAAATGCCATTTCACACTTTTATTCCTGAGCTCAACCAGACATTTAAATGAAAAACAATCTTCCTGTTCATAGTTCGACTTACAGGGGGCACTGGGGGGTCCGGCCCCCCAATCCAGACCCAGATTCTTCCAGAGAAACAAAAACGTGAAAATTCTGTATATTCCTCTGTTACAGTCAAAAAAAAAGGGTCACCTTCCATTCTCACCATGCCTGAACATTCTAGTGTAATACGATTTACGACAGCCGTAATATTGACTGTACAATTTTTAAACCTCTTCAGTGTCGCTAGAAGCAGTCGACTTGTTCCTTCATTCTCATCGAGTGGCTGGTTGGTTGGTATTGTGTTTCGTGGTACTGTCGGATGTGGTTTGGTAAATGTAAGTAGCCAGCAGAAGTCTAGCTTGTTGAAAACGTGTCATTTTACAACCTTCATTTTTTGGTTTTACAGTAAGTGTTTAGTCTACAGATGCAAGTTAACGTCTATACGTTGAATTACTCACCAGAAGCTGGTTCAGTCAACGGTAGTTAGTCAGCCAAGTTAGATAGATGGCTCTCTAGTTAAATCAGGTGCTCATTTTGGTGAAGTAAAATCAATCATGGTCATTTACCAAGGACATGAACTCCCTATGTTTTCATTGTCATTTTTTCATGAATAAATTGAACCCTAACACGTTAAATGTTAAGCTTTTATGCAATGTGGGAGCCATGTACGTAAGTGCAGTTGCTGGTCATGGCTTGGAAAGGCATGGCCTCAGAAAGTCAGTCCCCCCGACTGAGAAAGGGTCATTTGTACTCTGCTCCTGTTCAACATAAAGTGACTTCACAACACGTACGATCTCAGGTCGATGTTTTCATTTTGGATTGATGTATCGTCACACCCGTAAAAATTCTATGAGAAAAGGGAGTAAATATATGTGTAAAAGGAGCAGACACACACACACCACTGGTTGTCGCTGTCCTGCTGCTGTAACTGTATGACATCCCCACACTTAATGATGAGGTCATCGGCTCCGTTTCTGCCACAGTCTGCTAGGGCTCTGTACCTGCCTGGGGCCTGGCGAGGTGAGGAATCAGTATTAATGTAAATAGAATTGGTTTTGATGAAGTTGTAACAGGAAGAGTAGAGTCAGAAATAAGAAATTCATCATACTGACCAAATGTGCAATAACCTCTTCCTCCGTGTCGGACAGAACAGAGGGGCTGTTAGCTCCATTCCAGACCTCCAGACCCTCACAAATATCAACAGAATGAGGTGCGCCTGGCCAGCCTGACACATACACACACACACACACACAGGTCATTAAGTGAAAGGGAGTGATTATTCGTCATTGTGAACACAGCCCCACAACAAAATGTGACCTCTGCATTTGGCAGATCTATGAAGGAGATCCGGGCAGCTGACATGGGCAGCGCCCGGGAAGCAGTGCTTGGGGATGGTTCCTTGCTCATGAGTACCTCAGTGGTACGTTTACAGGACCAGAATTTGAACCAGCGACCTTCCGATCACAGGGTGCACTCTCTAACCGTTACGCTACCAACTGCCCCTTAGTGTCTTACTACGTTGTCGAATTTTCAAAACCATAAAAATGATTTAAACCTTAATCTTATTTTATCTTACTTTCAGTAACTTTAGGTTCTAATATGTTGTGTAGTTTAAAAACCAAAACAAAACAAAAAAAAACACCTCTTTATTTTTGTGGAGGTTATTGTTCTGTTCTTCACAGTGAATTTCAGACTTCTTATAAGATTTTCCAACAGAACAGAGACATTGAGATCTCGTAAAATATGGTGCATACTAACACACAGGTCCTTAATAAACTGTTTACCATTAGATTAGGCGACTAAAAAACTGCAAACAACTAAAAAAGTTCATGTACACCCATGTGACAACGTTTTGTCAGAAGAATTTAAGAATTTTGATAGCCAATCCTAAACCCACCTCTAACCTTTATATGGCTTTTTCTTTTGCATTTTTAGGGGTCCAAGCATGATGTGCTTATGGACCCCTCTTCTAATTGTTCTGATTCTACTTCTATGATGTCATAACAGAGTTTTTATAATTTACATTAAATTATGGAAAACGATCCAATTCTTATACGAACACCGTTGGAGGTTAGTTTCCTTACACACAACTTATTGAAATTGTTATAACAACAAAGAAGCTTCACTACCAAGCCACACAAATCTATTCACATCTTTACTTCTTTTTCCCATGTCATTTCACTTTATTGTTCTGATTTGACTCCTTATATCTTGATATGATTGTTATATCAAGATATGTAGTTATGGTATGTGGTTTAATTTTATGTCAAATTTATTTTAAGTTTATTTTCTGCATGGATACAGTAAGATAAGCACAAACACTTTTTTCAGACAGAATATTCTATGTGGTGTGTGGGACTGGGCGGAAAATACGGTCTGACAGTGTGTATGCGTTTTTATGTGTGTGTGTGTGTGTGTGTGTGTGTGTGTACCCACTTCTTCTGTTGCGCTGGTGTTTTGGGGACTGGCTGCTTGGATCTGGACTGCTTCGGCCCGACTCTGTCTCCTCCGAGCTGACTGACGCTCTCTGCTGGTTGCTGCCATACAAGACAAGTGTGATGCATTAAGGCAACTACACAGATACTCTCTTTCGCTCACAAGCACACAAAAACACTTCATTTTTGTGTGTTCACACTAGCCAAATTCTCCATCAGTCCAGCATATCAACCAAGTCAGAAGCTGGCAGATGTCATCGAAAGCAAGTCTGGGTTCAGGACAATGGAAACGCTGTAGTCTCTCATTGGAACTCACATGCTGAAGACGAAAATGGAGCTAAAATAAGATGGTAAAATCAGGCCTCAAGATCCTATAAGATGAGTTGTTCAGCCCTTCTGTATGCCATTACGTCCCATTTCGGTACAGTACAAACACCGCTTGCTGGCCTCGGTTCTAAAACTAGGCATTAAAGGGCCAGTTCGACTAAACACTCCTATTGTGGCAAACAACTTGGATGTAAGTACGTGTGCATTGGTACTGAACTTCACAGTATGGTCGTCGAGGAGAATATGTGGTGAAAATTGATTACCGCAATGCCTAACAAATTTTTACAAGTGTTAATTTCACACAGAAACCTTAAAGAGTAACTCTTTGGCAAGTTTAACCAAAAGCTGATTCGTGTCTAGGGGTGGGAATGGAAAACCAGTTCCGAATCAGAACCGGTTCGAATTGATCATGACGCATAAATAATTTTTTTTTCCGCAATGTAAACACACAAGCTGCGTATGTTAGCTTGCACGACTCTTACAGGGACGTCCGACAAGTTTTAGTGAACACTAAAACGTCTCCTCAGTCAAATCTTCCCATTTATTACAGAAGAAACTTATATTTTAGCTGATGAATAACAAAAAACAACCAGCGTTCTACTCCCAGTACAGCTGTTTACTTGATATTTATTTATTCCCAATGCGTGTCCACAGCGCTATTGTCGTGACTCTCATATGGAACGCCCTCAAGGCAAAAATGTACTTCTCTCCCAGAAATAAGTCAAAAATGAGTTACAGGCCAAAATGAGTCCAGATGCTCAAAAATTGCCAAAACTTCAGAATTTCTTCATTTTCTATTAATCAGAAAATATTTTTCCATTCTATAGTGTTAGAGAGTAAAAAATCTGTTATCAAATAATTTTGTTCTATATCCAGATGGATTCCAAATGGATAAAGAAGTGTTTCCAGCTGCACTAACCTTATTTTACTTTATAGTACTAAGCCATAGGATGTCTCTGCATAATAAAAAACTCTGAAGATGAACATGAATGTGTGTTCACAGTATTGTGCAGACATCATTTTGCATTATTGTGCAAACTACTCGGGAATTGATAAGGAATTAGATTGATAGGCAGAATTGGCAATGGCACTAATGTTGATAAAATCTTATCAAGTCCCACCCCTAGCCACGTCTCATAAAATCACAGTCGCACTATAGAAAGTTTAAATGGCACAAATGAGCTGAAAGACCCACCTGCTTCTTTTACACCAGCTGGGTGAGGAAACTGGCTTCCCACTCATTTACAATAGCAATGGAAAGCAAGTGGTAGATCGGATGAGGACGGTGTGCAAAACCCAAATATGTTAAAGTATATACAGCAGCATCACCCAGATGTTCCAATCACCGTTGACGGGCAAACAACTAAAAGAACATCTGAGTGATGCCGTTGAATATACTTCCACGATGTACAAAACTCCTACAAAACTCAAAAACGTTAAAGTATAGACAACGGCATGACCCAGACGTTCCAATCACCAGTCCAACTACTGATGGCCAGCTGTTATATTTCTAAAGACGTCACCAGGCGACAAAATTATGCCTGGCTGCTATCTAGTAAGGATGTTTCCTTTAATTAGGACAAAAGATGTTTCAGTTTGTAGCTTACTGCTTCTGTTTTTATCAGCCATACACAGCCATATACAGTATATAAGCCCCTCAGGGGTTTGTTACGGTAACTTTTGCTGGCACCTAAATTTAAAGCAACTTAGCCCAATGCTTCTGAATTATTTGTTACTTAAATCTCATTGTAATGATCTTACTTACTTAAATCGTTTTAGTTACTCAACTTCTCAAACCAAGCCGTGATGTACAAACCGTAGTGTGAGCCGATCCGTGACCTTTCTGTACCGTTAAACCCCTACTAACAACAAATGAGAGCTGATAATGAGATGATGCTAACCTCAGCTATCATCAGCCACGCCAGCCTAAAGCCGGTTCATGACGCTGGTCTAGTGTAACGTCGTTCAAGGGGTCAAAACACCAGGACAAGCTACTCTGGCACCAAAACCACCTTGAAAGATGGAAAACAGACCAGCTCAAAGCAGTGTGTCGGGCCGAGCTGTTTTTTTTTTTCTCGCAGGTCTAACATGTTAGCATTACTCGCTTGCACTGATGCTTTAAAGGCATGGTCTGAGCAGCCAAAAATATGAAGTAAAACAAAAAGAAGATTATGCTTCGAGTTCTCTTCATTCACACCCCATGCAGAACTGAAAGGGCATCCCCGTGTTATGAATGGAGTTTTTTTTTTCCCGGAAAGCTCTATGACATGGAGGATTGTGGGATGTGAGCGGCCGTGGAAACCCCCCTCCCAACCGCCGCCCGCTTTACCACGGAGCGTCACTGGCGCTGCGAGGGGCGAGCGAGACGCGGGCTCCGGGCACGCAGACACACACACGCGCCCGCAGACAGGGACACGAGGTCCAGGCGGGGCAGGCAACCCTTAAGAACGCTGCGGGGAGGACGCACCGCCCTGTGGGAGGACAGGCAACCACACACAGTCGCTTCATCCTCCCCATCATCATCATCATCATCATCATCACACACTGACCTTAACTTTGCTAGAGAGGTCGTGAAATTCTTTAGGATACACTAAACCAATACACTAAAAAGTTTCATTCATTGCAATATGATATTATATCAATTCAAAGGACAATGTTGCGAAGTCTGTTATGATACAATTTCGATTCGATTCAATTCAGGAGCCAGTGATCGATATGAGACAATATCATGTGCTGATTTAACACCACTACTTCCATTCATATTAAAAAGCAACAAAAATCATTTGACTTCTTATTCCTGAGCTCATCCAGACATTTAAATAATTTTTTTTCTTCTTATTATAAAAATACACCTCCTCTTCAGTGTAAAGTGGCATTATATGTGATCCGATCTGGTGAAATGAGTTGCACATTCTAATTTTGAGATATAGGCTGATAAAACGAAAAAGCACTGAAAGATTATTTTTTGATCTTGTAAGAAAGGGTCTCAAAATTCAGCTCCCAAAGTTACATAGTCAAGATAATTGTGTAAAGGTATTTAAATTACTATTAACGCCCGAAATAAACAGTTTATCTTGCCGTTTCAACTGAGGATTTCTTGCGTGTTACGGGTCTCACCTGTAACGTCCTGATCTTTGCTGTCCAAATGTGGAGTCACAGGTCAATATCTGATTTCATGAAACCCATCAAAATTCTTAAAACTTTTCAAAACCAACGTATGCGTTTGCGTTGTTTATTATTAGTTGTTTTTTTTTTTTTTTTATAACTCAGAATCCCTTACAGAAACCACACACATACCATCAGAAACACAAGATATTAAACTCAATATATATTATATATATTCCTCTGTATGTGGAATTATTTGTGAGTTATTCCATGCACAAAAACAGAAATAATTCCATAGAAACACTTAAATGGTATTCTTGGTGATGTAGACGCGCTGTGTTTGAGGGTGTCTTCTTCTTCCTCTTTCGGCTTTTCCCTTCAGGGGTCGCCACAGCGAATCATCTGTCTCCATTTAGTCCTATCCTCTGCATCCTCTACCCTCACACCAACTAACTTCATGTTCACTTTCACCACATCCATAAATCTCCTTTTTGGTCTTCCTCTCAGCCTCCTGCCTGGTGGCTCCAACCTCAGCATCCTTCTAGCTATGTACTCATTGTCTCTCCTCTGGACATGTCCAAACCATCTCAGTCTGGCCTCTCTGACTTTATCTCCAAAACATCTAACATGAGCTGTCCCTCTGATGAACTCATTCCTGATCCTATCCATCCTCGTCACTCCCAAAGAGAACCTCAACATCTTGAGCTCTGCCCCTCTGATGAACTCATTCCTGATCCTATCCATCCTCGTCACTCCCAAAGAGAACCTCAACATCTTGAGCTCTGCAACCTCCAGTTCTGCCTCCTGTCTTTTCCTCATTGGCACTGTCTCCAAACCATACAACATGGCTGGTCTCACTACTGTCTCGTACACCTTTCCTTTCATTCTTGCTGAAACCCTTTTATCACACATCACACCTGACACTTTTCTCCACCCATTCCAACCTGCTTGCACACGCTTCTTCACCTCTTTTCCACTCTCTCCGTTGCTTTGGACCGTAGACCCTAAGTACTTGAAGTCCTCTACCTTCTTTACTTCTACTCCCTGTAACTTCACTGTTCCACTTGTGCCCCTCTCATTTACACACATGTATTCTGTCTTGCTGCGACTAATCTTCATTCCTCGTGACTCTCAAATGGAACGGCACTCAGTAAAATGCTACAGTTCAGTCAAATCTTCCCTATTATTACAGACAAAACTCATATTTTAGCTCATATTTAAATAATTAACAAACCAGCATTCTACTCACAATATAACCACTTGCGTTATATTTTCTGTGTATATTCTGGACGCGCGTCCAACACATTATTGTGACGTGGCTCTGTGGCGCGCCTATTCTAAAATATGAATTTAAATAAATATTTAGAAATAATTTAAGCTTCTGTTTGGTTTAATAGCATTTTACTAAACTAAACTAAACAACTAAATTAAGAAAAATTAGTTAAAATAAATCCTTTTAGATGCTAAGGATTATTAAATATATATCAACAAAAAACAGACAAAAACTGTAAAACTCAATTTTTCAGTTGGAAACAGACTGTGGGGCATTTTCACAAACATTCAAGATATGACTTTGACCAATATCATTTTAAAGATTCCTTTCTCATCTGTTCAATGATATCAAAACCGCTAACCTTGGACTTTGGCTCACTGTGAATCATTTTGCCAGATCAGGTCACATTTTATGTATGATTTAGGATCAGTGTTTTCATTTTGGATCGACGATATGGGCTCATTGATCATTGAATCAATGCAGATCGATGTAATGTTACACGCCTACAAAATGGGAGAAATTAGCTCCAATAGCATCTGTGTTAAGCCTCCCTTTTACAGTCCACCTGAAGCCAAAAAGTTAAAGCTGAACAAAGACCTTCTTTCATAAATCCTGCTAATATTTTTCATTCACTGTTATAAGCATGCTTGTGGCAGCAGGTCCCGATTAGTATTTTATTTTTTGAAGCAACAATATCTTTAGTGGGCCTTGTAGTAAACATGCTTATGCTAAAGTGTTCCAATCACAATTCATTTGTGGTCATTTTCGCAAAGTGCTTTGATTTTGCCGTCAGCAACATTTACCTCTCTGGTCTGAGGAACTTTAAATAAGCATACTTCATCTAATGCTTCCCCAACGTTTCCTGCGAGGCCCTCTTTTTGTAATTAACATTAATTACCCTACAAAACATTTTCAACTTAAAACATAACCAGCTCCCTGAGACACAAAAGTAAGAAAAGCTCATATCTGGATTGAAGCTGTTAGACTATTAGGGCCTGTGTCCACCAAATGTGTTTATTTGCAACGGGAGCGGTCAAAAGCTCACTTCCAGATGGTTTCTCGGTGCTTTATGGGCGCTTCTCTCAGCGCTTGTTACTGCAATCATCATCTGGCCCTTTCGCATTCGTTCCTAGTAGTTTAGCCGATAAGATTACTTTACAATGGAGAGAATTCGCATCTTGGCATTAGCGGCGGCGTTTGAAATAGATGCTCACGTCTTCGAGACGTAGGGATTGGGTGCATGAGATAAACCGTGCGAGAAAACAGCTCTGAGAGTAGCACCGATTAGGGGTTTGATCATATCATTGTAGTTTTTCACAGCTATTCAAACTGTGTTAATAAAGCCAAAATAAGCTTCTCCAATTGCTCCAGAAACGCTGCCTTTTGTAGTGAGCCCCTTCCTCGATTTTGTTTGGTTAGCAATGGAGAAGTGACATTAACGAGCCCAGTGCTGTTCCAAAAGATGAACTGATTTCACAACTTGAAACGCTCTGAGCGCTGCGGTAAAAAACGTCTCCACCGGCGATCTGTACAGAAAATAGGCGCTGCCAGTGCAAAACCCACGTTTGGTGGACACAGGCCCTAAATTTTCATTCGTTTGCACTGCCGCCCCCCACTTTGGAAACCGCTGAACTGATGCGTGCCAATCAAATTTCATGTGTTTAACACCACATAGCGTCTGAGCGCTCCTTCATAAGCGGGGCAGGGAGGGAGCAGGTATAAGCTGACGATGCAAAAGGGATCTGTTAGATTGCGGCTAAATGGGATAAAATGGCTCACAATTACAGTGTTTAAGATGCTTACCTCTCAGAGAGGGGCTGAGACAGCAGCATCTGGTCAGCCAGAGGGCCGCTCGGACACAGTTCTTCTGTAACAGTGGGAGATTAAAAAAAAAAAAAGATGTCACTAATTAGAGAAGTAGCTAAAACATACAATTTCTCTTTGTTGTAATATCAAGTTTGATCAAGTGTTAGAACAGAGACCTTTAAGAAGTTTCTGCTGGTTGGTGAGGATTTTTCGGATTTCATTCAGCCATGCTAGCTTCACCTCCACCGTCGGTGCCTTACATCATACAGTTAAATAAGGAGAGTAAGTTGGAGCGAGTAAAACAGCTGAGAAGCCTAACAAAGCTCGGCCTAACCCTGACACAGCGTGACCTCACCTGCACCACGTACACCTCCTCTCTGCCGCTGTACCAGATCTCAAACTTCTTCACGTCACCTTTCACATTCTCTGTGATGCCCACCGCGTTCATCTGTAGGAGAAAAAATCCAGCAAACACACACAGCACACGAAAAGTCTCAGGTCACTGCTGGCTTGGGAAATGTTTATATAAATAGACTGCTTTTTGCTGCTCTGAAGAAAAAGGCTGCGACCGTCGGCGATTTGAACATTATGTCTCAGGAGATTATGATTGTCTCAGGTTTAATGGTAACTTATGTATACAGTATTTCACAATTATTATTATTATTATTATTGTTATTATTATTATTATTATTAGGGGTTAGATTATGTTATTGCTTGTTTGGTTTTGCCCCCTCGTTTACCTGAGTTAATTCACCTGGTTTTAGTTAAGATTCTGTTCGCAGTGACTTGCCAATTCAATTTGCCAGCAATGACAAACCTGTAGTTTTTTTTCTGGTGACAAATTTACAAGTTTGCTCGAAGTCGACCGCAAGTTTGGGGCAGTTGGTGGCGCCCCATGATCAGAAAGTCACAGGTTCAAATCCAGGGCCGGTAAAGTTACCACTGAGATACTCATGGGCAAGGTACCGTCCCCAAGCAATGCTGCCCGGGCGCTTGTTAGCTGCCCACTTCTCCTTCATGAATGGGTCAAATGCAGAGGTCACATTTTGTTGTGGTGCACTGTGTGCTGTGCTGTGGTGTGTTCACAATGACAAATAATCACTCACTATTTCACTTTCAAGTTTGCCAGAAACCTAATTTGCATGTGAAAATGTGACCTTGCTGCAAATTTATGCAGCCAAGGGTTGCCAAAGGCTAACGGCAACTGTTTGCCAGGTACGGGCACTGAATACTCTAGCTGAAACTATTTTTTTTGGAGAGGATAATGAATAATCAAAATTAAAAAAACAAAAGAAATCAAAATCTGGTGTTATAGGGGCCAGTTAGTTGGTGGAAGCTATAAAAAGCAATAAAACAACATTGTGTATATGCAAATATGTACATTGCTATTAAATATCTACCGCCAACTAACTGGTCCTTTTGACACCAGATATTCTTGTTTGTTTCAACTGTGATTATTCTATTTTTTGTTTTAGGTAGAATAAAAGTGCTGAAACTGTAGATATAACTACTAGAAGTAGTAAGAACAGTGTCTGTTTTACTGATGCAGAGTTTTTATTATGCAGAGGGAAACGCTTTCACACGAGAATGAAATTAATGTGTTTTTATTCAATTACTTCAGTTTTTGTGCACGGAATTATTCAGAAATAATTTCACATACAGAGGAATGAACATACTGTTCATTAAGTTCAAAGTCTTGTGATTCTGTCAGTATGTGTCTGGTCTCTGGAGGTTAGGGTTAGGACTGGTCTTGAGAGTAATACGAAGGCACCCCGAATGTGAGATAACCCTCCATTATGATTCAGAGAAAATTAGGGCATGAAATCTTCTGTTGACACCCATGTTTCCGGGAGTGCACATGCACACAGCACAAACATGCATTAACATTTCCCTTCAGTGCTTCTGACGGAATGTGTGTGTGTGTGTGTGTGTGTGCGAGCGTGAGCACAGCAGGAAGAGCTCCCACCTTTAAGCAGTGCTTGAAGCTGTAGGAGGGGGTCTTGTCAGCGTGTTCCCCGTGTTCCTCCCTGCGCTTGCAGAAGAGCAGGGCACGCTCGTGCAGGAACAGGTGTCTCTGCATGGGTTTAAAGCGTGTCAGCTCCTTCATACGCGTCGGCCCTTTCTTATGACTCATCCACACGCTGAACGAGCCCTGCATTAGCACGCGACCCAGATCGCTCAGTTCTCCCTAAAACACACGCAAGAGTGAAAGAGTGTCAGAGAATATTAATTACATTAACTACATTTGCACACTCACTCTTTTAAGACCTCTTAAGAGGCAGGAGCGTTCAACCTAACACACAACACCACGCCGTACATCAGCGCCCTGCGTTCACCTCGTAGCCTGTGATGGCGATCTGGTGCATGGAGTCATTAACTGACTTGAGCAGGTCCAGCATGGCAGACAGCGCCCCCTGCAGCTCAGAGACCCTCTCACATCCGGAGCTGTACTTCAACAACTCCTGCAGAATGGGAACATGTTAGATTCCAGACGAAAAGAAATGGTTTGTTCATCATTCATGACTGAAATTACAGAACAACGTCATAATGTCTGTAGTAGAGGTGTGTACCTTCACTGGTCGCATGATTCGATTTGATGCATGTCATCAATTTTTCTACATTACTCCACATTGCACGCAGATCGTGCAGAAATAATTGACATTGCCAAGCAAAGTCATGATATAATTCAGGGGTTTTCACTAAGCGGTGTGAGTGTGGGAGAGAGTAGTTTTTGTATCACATTTTAGACATTTGCATTAAATTCATTATTCATAAAGATGCCCAAATCATCTAGAAATGGTTTTAAAAAATGAAAAAAGAAATAATGTTTAAAAAGCGATTTCAGTAGTGAAAATGGACTGCATGTCATGGACAACTAGGGGACAGAGGACCGCCGGATGAAAACCACCTTACAATCGATTATGGTCTGACACTGCATCAATGCAGAAACGTCCATGTCTGCACTGCGATGCATCGCAAACTCAGAGCACTCCAAAACAACAGAAAGCAGGGTCCATAGATATTGCTGGTTTGAGACACCGGGCCTCATTCACCAATATTTTCTTCAGTTTTTTCTCAAATTTGTTTGTAAGTAAAAACCTTTACCAATAAGATAAACTGCTTTTCAGCAGTTGTAGATTCAGTTCTTACCTAAAAATGAAAAAAGAAAACACTGGTGAATGTCAGAATCTTCAGGAAACTGCATGCGTGGGCTTGCAGAGCAAATTTCTTCTTACGAACTGTTGGTGAATGAGGCCCATTGATAGTCAAAGGAAAAGCAAGTGAGATGATCAGCTGCCCATGATACAGCTAGGTTTGTGTGTTTTCGTCTGGGCAATTCTTAATATATTTTGGTAAATGCTGTTTGCTGCAGCATAATTATTACAGGGACAGTCTTGATGATAGAGGCCTTGCTCAGGGGCCCAATGATGGTAGAACAGAGCTGGATTTGAACCTAAGTCCTCTTGGTCCATCGTCGGTATACCACCCATGAGCCAAATGAATAAATGTCATTACACTTGTATTATTGTATTAACCTTCAGCAGTAGCTGGTACTTGGTAAGGCGCTGGACTGGCTTCAGCAGGTACGAATCCAGAGCCAGTTTGTGCTCCAGTTTCCTTTGGCACTCCTAACAAAAAGGACACAGCTCCATATTAAACACAGCCTGAATAATTGATTGACTTACTACTAGACTCTGTAGTAAATGGCAGAAAGTCAAACAGGGTTTCCCTCCTGTTGCGCTTTTAGAAAACTACAGTATGTGATAATACCTGAAAAAAGGCACAGTCAGAGAACTGCCTCCACAGAGCCTCCGATCGCGGCTTGTTCTGACAGTAGCGTTCGTACACTTGGAAATTCTCTTTCTGAAAGACAATTTGAGCAGTAAAATGTCATCGTTATTCGTTTCAGGTGAAAAATGTACTCAAACTATACATCACATCCTTCATATAAGACATTATTTTTGGCTTGGTTCTGCGAGCAGCATCTCACCCGTTCTAGAAAACATGCGCCGACCGCCTCGGGGGTCTCAAAACAGCTCTCCAGGTCCTGCAGGAAGACCCTGGGGATCAGAGGCCATTCATCAAGCTATGAATTACAGTTTCACAATGTGGTTACTGCAGACTTTTTACATTAGACACTGTTATCTTTTTTTGATTACTTATGTTACATTAGTATGTAATCTTTTTTCCTCTTTCTGGGGCAGTTGGTACTGTATCGCTTAGGGAGTTGGCCATGTGATCGGAGGGTTGCTGGTTCAGGTGCCACCGAGGTACTCATGAGCAAAGTACCGTCCCCAAGCACTGCTCCTCAGGAATTACCAAAGCTGCCCACTGTCACATTTCGTTGTGGTGCGCTGCGTTCTGTGGTATGTTCACAATGACAAATGACCAGTCTCGTAAATTCACTCACTTTAATGTACAGTCTTGTTTGCTCTTTACCCAAAAGATTCTACCAAGTTCATCTTTCATCTCCTACCTTCAAGGGTGAGATACTGAACTGCTGAAACTAAAACTGCAAGGCACTGAGACAGTTTTTTTTTCCAAGGGCTATGGTCCTGCTCAATGATAGATCACGTAGATCTCAGAAAGCATGAATGAAGTTAATAAATACAAAGAAAGGACATAAAAAGTGAGGAGCATTTTGAGCATTTGTTCATTTTACAATTAAGCTCAGTTTTATAGCTAATGTTATCGATAGGTTACGGGTTTGGTTATGATTCACTATAAAATATATTTAATATATGAGATGTCCGCCATAACCACATTGTGAAACTTTAATTCATAGCTTGTATGGTATTCAAATTTCATTTCCAACTCATATTTTATTTTGCTATTTCACATTCCCATTCTATTCCAACGGTACTGGTACTTTTTAATTTTCCTACAAAGCGGACTGTGCAGCCTAAACTGCAAGTAACAGAAAGCTGAGAATAATTTGGAGGGCAAGTATCTTGGTATAGTGCATCTCAGCATAGGCCCAAAATCGTCGTTATCGGCCTATAATTGGCGCTATATCACATTTTGAACATTTTTAGTCTCGAACCGTGTGGCGTAGAGTGAAAATTCCTGCTTTAGCTGATTCTTTGCCTTAAGCCAAACAACCCATTTTGAGCTAATTTGTACATCATACCATCATGGCTGTATTAATATTTCTTTATGTTTATTTTTATTTTATAATTAGTCATTTATATTGCAGTGAAACACCAACTGATCCTTCTTGTAAATATGACCTTAAACATAAGGATACCCATAAACCAAAGCCAGTCCGGATCCTGGATCCAGTGAAGCCACTGACTATCCCAGTTGCGCATAAACAGGGGTCACGCAGCAGCCTCCTCCCCTGAAACCTCAGCGTCTGCTGCGGCCCCCTGCAGCTGTGTTCTCGTTAGCCTAATTAAATCCTTATTTGACCAACAGCCATTTAGAGGTAATTAAGAAACTTTAATTGGCGGAGCAGCTTGAACGCAGGCATCCAATTTGGCAATCTGGCCCAGCAGAGCCGGAGACCCGGCAGGAGGAACTGCTTTCAAAGGCACCGACGTGCCGAGCTGCGCAAAGAGGATAAGCTGCTATTTGAAAGTGGAAAAACCTGCTCCGACTGAGTCACAGAACCGTGTGTGAGGAAAACGTGCTCCCCTCAGTGTGTGTGTGTAGTTGGAGGTTAGGCTTTTTCCACAGTAGGTTGTTTTATCTCATAGGAAGCAGAAATCACTTATCACTCTTCTGCTGTATTAGTTTGCATGGTGTTATTCTCCCCTCAGCTGTGGGATAATGAAGAATGAAGCGCGGAAGTGTTTATGTGTGTGTGTGTGTGTGTGTATGTGTGTGTGTGTGTACGTGCGGCCTTGCCTGCTGTGAAAATTGTAGATATCAGGCATGTTTCCAAACAGAACATCTCTCTTGTTGCGCAGGCTGGTGGGCAGCAGAGAGGAGAGGGACGGATTGTCCATTTCTGCCCGGTAACCCTGCAGGGTTCAAACACACAGACCCATAACGTCTCAGCTCTGTACTGCGTCTCTGTTTACACACTTTTATCCAAATCGAATTCACGGTATTCATCTCCAAATCTCTTACCAGAAGAACAGCCAGAAGCTCCTCTACATATATCCTCTCTGTCTCAATCAGCTCCTTCATCACATGCCTGGAGAAACACATACACACAATGAAAAACAAATACAACAGTACATGACATAAAATGATCAAATATATATAATTTTGTCAACATATACAAAACATTTTACATCAAAATTTAAATCTTCCAGTAATTTCTCATTATTTGTAAAGGCAGAGGTTTTATTATCATTTTTACTGGTACAAGCACATGCATATTGTTACATTTTGAATAATATTTTCTAGAAATATTTGTAAATATATTAATCAATATATATCACTTAACTTTGTTCAAGGTGTATTTACTCTATAGACCACATTCCCATTTTTTACCAGCATGAGGAAAAAGGGGAGGAGAAGGAGAGAAGAAGAGAAGGAGGTAGAAAGGGAGAAGACGAGGAGGAAAAGAGAGGGAGAGAGAGAAACAGGGAGAGAGAGGGAGAGAGAGGGAGTTCACCTTTTCAGCAGGTCTGCGCTGTCCTCACCACTTACAACATATGGCAGAGGGCTGCGGGTCTGATAATCATGCATCACCTCAATCTGGAACCAAACACGGAAACACAACATTCACTGTGAATACAAACTGTGCAAACAAAACACTGAACATTGATTCCCCTTCCACATTTAGATACTACATCTCTGATATTTCAGCCCTCGTCCTCATTTCAATGACGGTCAGTCAGTTTAGTTACATTAAAAAAGCACTCTCATGCTAACAGTGGGCCTCATTCACCAATATTTACTTCTTTTTTTCCTTACATTTGTTCATTTAAGTAGCATAATACTCTGCAAATATAGAATTGAGGAAAAGACAAAAAGCTAATGTTTAGCACAAAACGACAAGCAAAAAAGTGTACGAGTGATAACCTCATGTAAGAAAACATTCGCAAAGGTCAGAATCTTCATGAAAACTGTGTTTAGTACATTTTCAGAACATTTCCTTTGATAAGAACAGTGGGTGAATGAGGCTCAATGACTCTATGATGTAAAAACACCACACTTACATTGACTGGTGTGCTGATATAAGACACTACCATGTGTACGGTTACAGTCAACATGTGGTGAAAAAGGTGACTTTAAAAAAGCTGCTAGTTCTAAGGTGAAGCCAGTCTGTGCTTTGGTACCTTTCTCGAATTTGTGTTCTTCCGAGATGTTTTTTTGCCTGGTAGTGAAAGATCAAAGTTGAATTTTAAACTGGAATTGAAATCTGTGGAACAAGAAACAAAAACAGTACCACTAGTAGCACAAGCAATTATGAGCAAACATGACAACACCTGAATCAGTTCAAAGCAACATTGGGTGCATAGTAATGCAGGATCTGGTGGGTCTCTTTATCTGGCTTGTTTTGCTGACACTTTTAGCACTTTAACAGATTATCTGTGTGTGATTAAGAAGCAGAAACAGACCTTACAACTGGTTAAGATTTTCGACTTTTTACCTTGAGCAGCTTTGATTCATTTTCCTTGTGAAGGTTAGAGGAGGACGCCGTAACCTTGGCGCTGGGGGTCAAAGGGCAGTTGTATACTCTCCTGTATTTATGTCTGCGGGTTTTGATCATCTGTGTTAACCAGAGCTGCAGCTAGACTCCTCCCCTGTCCTCTCTGAACTCTGAGAGACTGACAGCTGGTTTCTGATGGGGCTAAAGATCAGAGTGTGTAAGGCAAACCCCTTAATCACATCCAGCACGGCTCTCTTGATCTCCCAATTTATTGTGGGTTTCCTCCCTCACCTTCGCTCATTAATTCGCCGCCAGCACCAGCAGCATTACGGGGGAAAACGGTTCCTGCATGAACAATCACGGAGAATAGAGTAACGTAACCCCTGTTCACATTAAGGCATCTGCCGGGCTTCGGAGCATTTGCAGCACTGCAGGCAGTGCAATGATCAAAGGGAATGTAATGTATGTAAAAGACGGATGGTCCCGCTATAGCACGGACCCCTGTGGCAGCGTCTCGGCTGCAAGGACAGCGTTGATAGGAGGAAGGGAAACAAAGGGTGGCCCCACAAGACGCTTCAACGATGATTCATTAATGAGAGAAGTGCTGGCGGGATGCTAATGCCAACTCCATCTATCTTATGTGTTCCATGAATATCATTTCTGCTTGAAACAAGAAAATGTTCCAGAACCCTGACCAACCAGAAATAGCCAGCTAGTGACCATTAAACAGTGTTGTGGAGTTGCTAACTGTAATTGGATATGCTGCTGACTTAACTACTTTATTCAGAAGCTTATCTACACCAAAGCTACTTTTAAACACTGTTTAGTTACAAATAGTGATGTACCGCGACATCATTAAAAATATTGTTATTTTTCTCTCCTTACAAAGACAGATATTTTTAACTACCAGATGTTTCTGACTGGTGTTGAATTTGCAGAAGTAGCATCTGAAGCTACCGTGCCCTTGATGTGCACAATCATTGCATCGCAGTTGCTCTTGGCAACTGTGAGATGATGTTGGAGGAGTTGGAGTTCACCCTAGTGAAGATGGTAAATAGATATAATGTAGTTAGCTACTTTTACTCTGTATCTTGTAGCACTGCTGTACTATATTAAAGACCCAGTAAGGTGAAAACCGTCCTCGGTTTGGTAACATGTGAAATGTGTCTGAAAAGATGTGGAAAACCCCTGAAGTCAGTTTTACGTCGTTGTGGAGTTATGCAGTTTAACAGTTTTTACAGCTTTTCACTGTAGGTCTAAGTAAGGTGGGACTAAACCGCAGCCTGCTTATGTGGAGAGGTTATGTTTAGCAAAGCCCTGCCCAGATCGTTGCCGTTGAACCACCAAGTGTACGTTTACCTATTTGGTGTTGTCATAAACTGTAAAATATGACGTGCATCTTTAAGCTGTTATAAAGAACTCCAAATGATTAGCGATTGCATGAGAACACGCAGCTAATCCGTAAGAGCTAGCTCTGATGCGAATTATAGCGCTGGCGTAATGCATGGTAAAACACAAGTTAGCAAACCATCCGCTCTAATCCATTAACTCTCGTTTTTTCAACGTTCCTCTGTCATTTTAGCCTTTCCCCCGCTGTCCTCCTGCTTAAATATCCCCCCACCATTATCCCGTGTTGTCTTGCGTATTAGCCCAGACTGTGCTCACTATCCTGTCACTGTCTTCATCCCTTCCAAATGAAGGTTTTTTTCCAAGGCACAAGGGAACATTTTTACTGTTACTTTTTTTAAACAGTGCGTATGCATGCATGTGTTTTACAGTCGATGGGCAGGGGCTCTGTAGTAGTGGGCGGTGCTTCAGCGATTTGAGCCGACACGCCTAGAGCATCCGCAGCATAGAAAGTACTGCCTGTATTTTTACCACTTTGAGACTTAATTTTACTTATGTAGCAACGTTCATGTTCGCTCAAAATTGACGAGGTGATTACTGACAACTGTTTCGTTGGTATGAGGATCTTAGAACCAATATTATTTTGACCTTACTGAGTCTTTGAAACACTAGGATGGCTATAGTTCAGCTACATTTAATCATAAGTAGCTTGTTGCTTGAAAACTACCGTTTAAAATTGGCTTCCCCAAACCTGCCATCATAATATGTACAACAAAACCTTTTGGGGGTCCGAATGTTGTCCCTCACATGATTATGTAACACAGAAGGAGATTTCTAAATGTAACCTCAGCTAAGCATGAAGCATTCAGCTTCATTTCTGGTATGACACTGAAGGTCAAAAATTGTGTTGATCTGAAACTGTAGCCCTTCTGTGTATATATAGGAAGGTGTAGATGAGTGTACCATGTTTAGGGGAGAAGATGGGGGATTTTGCACGAGGGGGGTTGTCCGGTCGAGGGGCTACCAGCTGGATAGGCCTCACGTGCTTGTCGGCTAGCTTCTTCAGACAGTGCTGTCTACCCTGGATAAGATTCTGCACTGAAGCGTGTTTCTCAAATGTCTTCTCTATATGAGTCTGGATAATAAGCAGAAGACAGGTTCTATTTTCAGCTTCTGAATGCACCTTATTAGCAAACCTGACAAAGCTTTTATGAAATGGATCAAATATTTTGTTTATCCACAGCTGCTATAAAATTCATCAAATCATTTCTGAGATTATATATTTAATAGAAAACCAGCTGCACGGACAGTTTACCTGCAGTTGAGAAGTAAGAACAGATTCATACTCCATAAACAGCACATCTGAGCCGCCACTGAGGAGCGCTGGCTCCCCCTCCTGGAACTTTTCAATATCTCTCAAAGCAGCCTGAGCACCTTCTTTTGACTGGACCTTATCTACCAGCTGATTGGCCAATAGGAAAGTTCCTTCATCACACCAATGTTGAGCCTGCCAGACAGCAAACGAAAAATGTTTTTGCTAAAATATGCAGATGTTGCTGATGCAGAATTGTGTATTTTCAGTATGCATTTAATCATATGAAGTTTTCCTAAATCTCTGTATCTATTATTTCTCTTGGGAAAAGAGCGACAAAGTGTGGAACTACATGCCTCCTCCAGCTGTTTCAGTAAGGTCTGCACTTGTGTTAACGATTTGCGTTTCTCAGTGATGGCAAAGTTGAGTGTGTCACAGTAGTGTCTGAGTTCGTTACAGCGCTGGACTATCAGTGCCATGGCGTAGTGATGCCCAGCTGCCAGCTGATGCCCGTGCAGTATCATCACCTGTGCCCGGCCCATTTCCTCCTGACAACACAGAAGACAGTGTGAGATACATACAGGTTATTACTGCGGTAGGGTTGAAATAACGTCCGATTTACATGGTACAATGTCAGTCTCGGGAAACCCAAGGTCACACATCAGGTGAAATTTTATAATAGTTTTTTAGCAGTTACAATGGCCCTTATATTAATAAGATCGGAAGTGATTTTGGTTGAAGAGACATTTATCAAACAACAGCTGTCAAACTCAATTTGGCATCCATATATTTTGCAAACTGGATATCCAGTCTTGAGGACAAACCCACATTTGTTTATATAATTGGCAATGCTGAATTTTAGTAGCATTCATTCAGAATAGTAAAGTCCCTCTACCTAAAGTTAGGTAGTCTATGGGTTGGAGCATCTCAATAACTCAGTTGTAAGATATTTAATCAGTAATTCAAACCATGACTGTAGTCCCACCAGAGATGTACCCCAAAATTAGTGAAGTGCTGGCCCCGAGTGCTCCAGTGTTCGTGATCTAGGAGTGTTACTCGACTCCACCCTGGGCTTGGACTTGAGAAATATCTCAAAGTTGAGACGTATTGTCTCATCAGCGGAATTAGAAAAAAATGTTCATGATTCATGTCATCGCGCATCGTGTTATAGCTTAGTCTTCAAGCTATACAAAATGCAGTGGCCAGGATGCTAACACATTCTAGTATGCGTGCTTATATTACTCTGATTTTATATTCCTTACACTGGCACTTTCAAGGGAATTCTATTAAAAACCAGATAAAACATTCTTGTTCAGTCAGGCTTTTTGTTTGTTCTTAGTTTGTTTTGATGACAATAAAGTTTACTTTGACTTGATTATTTGTAATAACTGATTTTATTTAACATTTTGATTACATATATTAATGTTACAACAGATTATAAGATATCAAACGTAGCTGTCATATTCATATGCTTCGTTGGTCATTATTTTAATTTGCTATGGCAAATTATTTTAAGGTATAACTTAACGACAAGGTAACAAACTTGACAACAGGGTGACATTCACAGGTGTGTAGATTTGAGCAGGTGAGGTAACACAGGAAGCAGAAATAGAGGGTATGGCAGTAATAATTATGGACTAATCAAAAAAAAATCTACAAGAGTCAACTAAAAAAATAATCTTTTTGCAACTCTAATCCAAAGTATGGGTTAAGTTTTTCTAATGCCAGCTGAGCTTCTATACTTTTTCTCATGGTCATTTTCCCTCTAAAATCTCTTAGTCTTAGGCTTAATCTGCTAAGCCTGTCCCAAGGTTGTTTAAAATACCATGGCTCGCTGCTCCAGAAACTGCAGCTCCTTGCTGGTCTGCTCTGTCTGAGACAACGTGTCTCCAGTAATGGTCACCTTCCTCTCCTGTGCACTCAGTTTCTGCAGAGAGCTCTCCATCTAAAATGAAACAATCGAGAAATATCACAGGTCACACACACACTCACGAGGGTTTATTTGGGTATTGATCCATGCTTGAGCAATAGTTTTCATACTGGTGGTCGGGAAAAGCAACGTACCTCATGGAAGCTGTGCTCATATCTCAGCAGCTGTAGGTACTGTTGGAGTTTGAGGTGGTGCTTGTCAAAGAAGCCATCGAAAGCCATCTCCATGTCCCTCAGCTGGCCCAACAGTCTGCAAGAGCAGGCATAAATACAGCAAATGCTGTTCTTCTGTAATTAAAACATTCTTAAAGCTGTGACACACTCAAAACCATGTCATGATTTGTAGGAAGAGTCAAAATTGAAATTATATTAATGGATGACAAAAATGATGGAATAGAATTTGTACTGGTTTACTATCATCTGAAGGTAAGTGCAAAATTTAATTACTGTGGATTCTCTGTAAATACTACTGTAAAACGTTTTGGCGTTTGTTTTATTGGTCAGAGGCACATTATATTTGAATAACTCCCAGAATCCGTGGTTCCACCATAAGAAGCCGATTTGTCTCTTCCCTGTCCTCTTTTAGGTGCATCTATCCTGGTGTATTACACCTGCATCTGCATCTTTTGTGTGTATTTATGAAGAACCGAGTGTGTAAAGACAGGAGATTTTGCTCACGAATGTTCTACTGTGCGCTCAGAATTTTGGCGCTATGGAGCCGAGAGACAACATTCCATCTCAAAGAAATCTAACTTTCCAGTTCTTTTCCACTTGTTTTATTAATTAAAGATATTGGAAGTAAATTCACTAAATTTGAATGAGTTAAATATAGTGTGAATATGATTTTTTCACAGTGTTTGAACATTGTAAAACAGATGCATCAAGATGCATTGATAATCATTTTATAATCTGTCAAATCGAATCATAAGAAGATTCTCACCCCTAATATTGATCAGATCCAAACTTGAAGAAGTTGCTGAGAGATTTAAACGTCTGGAATATGTAACTTCTGATTCATTGGTCAGCCCTATTTCTTAGAGTGTTCCAGCATTTCCAAAAATCTGAGCAGGAAAAACATGGAACTTCTCCTTTAATTTTCACAGCATACCTCTGTACTGTATCCCAGTCCTGAGTTGTGTCCCAGTGTGTGTCTTTATCCTCCTCCTTCCCGGAAGCCTCTAGACTGGAGAGCAGGTGGCGGCCCTCCCTCATCACCGACCTTATAGCATCCTGCACTCACAAACAATACGTACTTTTAGCATGGACACAACAGATGAGTGAGGATAAGCAACCTGTGATCAGTGGAAGTTACACAATACAAAGATACAGAAATAGTTCTGAAACAAAGACAGGAACAAAAGAGGAAGTTGTACAAAAGAGTAGTGTGACACTGCCAGTTCGTGCTCGAAATATTTGTTTATTTTTAGCCTGTATGAGCCTTGAATACTATTCGTAATATTCAGTGTTGTGGATGCTACTTTTAATCAGCAGCTTTTCAAGCTACAAGCTATTTAGGATTAAAAGTAGCAAAGCTACAGTAAAACTACTGTTACTACGTACTACAGAGAGATAAAGTAGCTATTTACATCGAAGCTATTCCATAGTCACCGATTTGTGCTACCACTTGTAGTTGAAAATACCTATCTCTGTAAAGAGATAAACGCTACATCACTATTTCTTAAGCTAAGGCTTCGCTACTGATGAGCTATTGAAAAACTAATCAGCAATTTTAGCAATACCTTTAGTCTTCTGTACTTCTCAGTGTGGGACAGCAGCAGTAACTCAATGGCATTCGTCTCCTCCGGTAGCTCCGTCTCTGCCAGCTCAGTGCCGAATGCCTGTAGCATCTGGGCGATGTCCTTCACCATCACTGCAAAACTCTCAATGGCCTACGAGAGCACAAACAATGTGCTGTTTACAGTGCAACTAAGTTTAACCTTGTAACACTCTGATCTAATCAATGAAGTGCAATTCAGGCTCATTATTTTGTAACAAGGTGAAAATGGTATTGAATGGCTTATTTAAATGTTCCATCAGATTGTTTAGCTCAGAACTAAAGTGTTAACTCATCTGACAGAGAACAAATGATGTGCGAGTGGACACACCGTTCTGAGGAAGATCCAGTCGCTGTGGCAATAGTCCAAAGTGCCTCCAAACTCTGACGTCAACTGATTCTCATCAATATAGCGCAGCAAGTCAGTGACAGAGCTCAGCATCACTACCTGAACACAACCACGTACACATTATAATAACAATGTGGCACAACCCAGTGCTGTGATAAGGTCAGGATTAATATTCCAGTCCAGTCCTTCAAGGTTACAGACACTGCTCACTTCAGTGCTCGAACGTCAATCAGTGCCATTGACATATACTCTCCCAAAGAGTTGGTTATGCACTAGAACTGACACTTAAACTAAATCGATATGTTTGAAAAGACATTAGCAGATACTATGTGTCGTTTGTCATCACACAGGTGATGAGAGCAGATGGCATATGAATATATTAATTCAATTAAAAGCTAACATTAACAAGTATAAAATCGCTAGACTATGTCAGTGAAATTTAGCCACATAGTTTTTGAGCTGTCCTTTAATGGGGAAGGAGTTTTTCCTGACCAACATGCACTCATTCTCTGGACATGTACGAATGTAAAAACAACATAAACATATATAGTTCTGCCTTGACCACATCTGTGCAATACATAAGTATGTATTCCTACAGGCATCTTCAGCATGAAATCCTCCTGGCTGAAACGGAATCCAATGTCTGTGACTGTGCGCTGGAAGAAGCTGGTTGGTCTCAGAACTAGCACCAGGTGCAGGTTGCCTGGAAAAGAGGCCTGCAGACAAAAAAACAGTAATGATGTATGATTAAGTTACTGTGGTCTGATTTTAGTGCCCAAACACAAGACAGAAGTCCCCTAAAGTTTATACTGCACTCCTAAACAGCAGTTCAGACCAATTATTGTTGAAATTTCTATACTTTAACAAAAATAAGTAACCTTTATTGCGAGATTACATTTAAAGGTGCCAGGCCCAAAACGGCATGCTTAAAGAAGTGAAAAAACACTTTAAAATGATACAAGAGAATGATGCAGAATAAATTGAACAATAAATAAAACCTATAAATGACACATCTCATTCTTAAAGCCAGTCTATGAAATGTTGTCTTAGAAGGAGTCCATACCATATATGGATTAAAATATAAAAATACATAAATGCTGCATATTTATCAACAATTTCCATACCTTACTAGTCACCATAACTGTAAATCTACTGGCACAACAGTTCTGTAGCTGTCAATCAGACTAACTAATCCTACATACAGACAACTCTCTAAAGAGCAAGTCATTTATTGTCACTAATCCAAGACAAAACTTCTTCATTCATTGACAGAACAAGTTCAGACCTACAGTATATGAGCCGGGGTGTGCTGACAGCGCAAAATCCTACTTGTATAGATGCAAAAATGAGAACAAATCGAAATCAAAATTTTCTAAGACACAGTGATGATTATTAACATCAAGGCTAAGCCCTTACTAGCACTGACACTAATACTGCAGAAACAGCCAAACAAAAGAAACCAATTTTGCCCATCTTGCGGCAAGTGAACTCGCTATTCGTGTGCACCACCGTGCTTATGTCAGGTAACAATACGCATTTTCTGGATGAATTGCGCCACACACTGACATTGACATTGACACGTCCTTTCGTCGTCCTGTCTTTAAAAAACGAGACAATGCTTAAAGCATCTCAAAATCACACACGACGTTTTAACGGCGCAGTTAAATCGCTGTGTCTTCCATCAATATGTAATACTGGTATTATTGGCGTGACTAAGCTAAACGCGTCCTAACCTTCGCCAGCGCCGCAGTGTTGCTACTAATGCCGCATTCGCAGCGACATCCTAAACTTGAGCCAAACTCTTTAGTGCTGACAGACAGCGGGAAAGGCGAGCAGAGATCTCGTTTTACCGGCGACCGGCGGACTTTGTGCATTCCTGTGCTGTAAAATCGCTCGCCCATCGTCGTAGAGGATTTAAAACGATGCCCGGAGCTTCTAACCTCGCCCATTCTGCTGTGGAGATGCCCGGCGCGGTCCGAGAGAGAGAGAGTGGGAGAGAGAGAGAGAGGAAGAGAGAGAGAGAGAGAGAGAGAGAGAGAGAGGAAGAGGGTGAGCTGCTCTCTCTCACACACACTCTCTCTCTCACACACACACACACACACACACACCGCGTCATCATGCATCAGCTGCACGTAGTTTATGCTGGCCTATGCGTTCTTTCATATTCCCTGTCTGGATCAGGTTACCTTACTGCCTTTATTGATCCAGATATAAGAATAGATCAAAATAAAAACCTCTCAGACAAAACCCATGCTTAATAACACCATCGAGACCAAACCCTTAAACGCCACCGACACAAACACTGGAAAAAGAGCCAAACCAAATTGCACATTTTGCAGCCAATGAGTTTAAAACAATCAACATACTCCTCATGTCCGCAAGTTAACAGCCAATATTTACATCAGGTAGTAAGAGGCAAACACTGCAGGCATTTACATCACAGTTGACTATGACCTTTCGCAGCAGTCTGATCTATCCCGGTGTCCCCCAGTTAACAGCATAGCTCCTGGAGGTCATCTTTCCTGCATGAATTCTCTTCTAACCCAACCGTAACACACCTGGTTTACATAATCTTGAGCAGCTGCCTAGAGGTAGGATACTCAGCATGGTTCAAAGGTTAAATCTACCTTGACATAAATTGCCTAACATACTTGAGTCCCTGTGCAAGACTTTTAACCCCAAGCTGCTCCAGGGCGACTGCCTGTGTAGTTAGGACACATACCTCATTCTGGATAAGTGAGCCTAGTAAATTTAAATAATCAATGCGCTGAAGACCTAAATGAGATTTTTGACAAGATGCTTAACCGCTCAGGAAGGGAGATTTACAGGAGTAGGGATGTGACCACTCTTTAAATCAATAAGGACCTGTTAATTGGTTGATTAGTTGAAGTAAGGGCACATAACACAAGACTGTTAAATGTTACTTTATGATTATAGATGCTCTAAGATCAGAGGTACTCAAGACTGACATTTATGGCCCACATGTGAGTGTTACATAATGTCAGAGGTCTGCAACAATGACAATAAAATGCAAACAATAAATTCCACTACAGTCGTCCCTTGCCACTTCGCACTTCGACTTCCACAGCTTCACTCTATCGTGGCTTCTCTGTATCGCGTTTTTTCTTCTCAAATATATTCATTAAAAACTTGATCGAGACAGTGAAAATGATACAGCGCCCCCCTTGGTTGTCTGAGTCAATTATACACCCCTGTATTACAATTAAAATTAAAATTACCGTACATATGGACTGTAGGCCTATGTATTCGAGCAGCCCCGTAAATCCTTCAACGCCAGGTGCAGCCACTCGACCACTCCTTGGCTCAGCCTCACGCAAGTTTGTTTCTCTCATACACGCTTCTACATCGCTACGCATCGGAAGCATCTTTGCTCTTGTAAGTGTTTGCGGTTAGTGGTTGCGTGTAAGAACTGTGTGTGTGTAATTAAATGTACAGTAATAATAATATGATATTTGTAATGTCTAATATGTCTTATTTTCTCTTGTTTTGTCTAATATATTGGGTAATACGAATGTAATGGTGACCAAAGGGTGTTATTTCATGTCTAGAAGGCTCTAATAATGTTAAAACCCGTATTTACAAGGTTGTAAACAGGTTTTCTATACTCTAACTTATATTTATAAATAAAAAATCCTACTTCGCGGAAATTCACTTATCGCGGTAGAGTCTGGAACTGATTAACCGCGTCAGTTCATGTCAGTTGAGTCACCAGGTTCAGCACCACGGACAGCTACAAGGTTAATGCTGCGCTTTCCACTGCACATCAGCCAATAAACACTGTATACATTCTCAAAAATATGAGATTTTGTAGCAACTACTACAACATATTTTTATAACGATTATTTTCTCACCGCAATCCTTGCCAGTGCTGTCTTGATGGAGGTCCAAGTGTCCAGTCTTCGGTCTAAAATGATGATAAATTTGACTCCCGGCTGGCGTGCTCTGAAAATATGAGCAGCGTGTCAATGTAGCACATCAGAGGTGTGTCTTATTGATGTAGCAACTAAGGTGCATGCTTGCACTCAATAAATACAATCTACTGAACCAAAATGGGAAATTAAATACAAATAAGAGCAAACAAGTAAAGCATTGATTTAAAAAAAACATTGTAGTTAATGGGTTAAAAGCTGTTTAAGTGTATGAACAAATGATCACTACCTGGAGATCTAGGGGATCATTTGTTTGAGAAAAGAAAGCTTGCATCATTTTTTACGTGGACAGAATATATAAGCCAGTTTTGCTGTGCTGCATTGCAGAGAGAGCAGGAGGCAAGGATAAATGAGCCACACACCGTGGAATCAATGTGAGGTACGTGAGGACTTTAGCCAGAGCTTCCTCGGGGATGTCACTGAAATCAGAACATTCTGGGAGGGTGATGATCACGCTTGAGTCTTCACCACGGCCCCCTGCACAGACCACATCACTGTATCAGGCCCTAAGTCATGCAAGTATGCTGAAAGAATGTGTAAGTGAGCATCCTAGTAAATGAAGTGTAAATGAGTAAAATGATTTTGACAACTCAATAATCTGTGAGCTAGATGAACAAAAAATGACAGTGGAACCTGTAGAATTGTAATTCATATTCTACCTTTCTGACTGCCAAATGCTCATCTTAGTGAGAAGAACACTGTTAAGGGAAAGAGTCAATGAGATACTACAGAGCCCAAATAATCCCTCACCTGATAAATAAGCCACTTGCTTCTCAATATAGCCGGCCACCTCTTTCATACTCACAGGGACGGTCACCTCTGAGGATAGAAAGAGATATGCAATGGACTTTAATGAGTTTGCTTGCAATGGTATCTGCAAAAACCATGCTGATGTCATGGAGACACTATCAAGTCAGAAACAGTGACACCCAGTGTTCAAAAGGCAGAACTACATGATTTCTGGTTCTAAACGGGAATGATAATGAAGCTTGAAGTACTGATACTAATATGATGCAATATCCAAGACTCAAATGGAAGAAAGACTGGCACAGCCTTATGTCCCATCTATCATGAAGAGGATTAGGTCTGCAAGAAAGTCTCAAGGCACAAATATACAGAATGATCAGATAAGCATGTTATGGTCTGTTGACTGAATCTTCTAAGCCATGATGAGAAATGCCATGCGATAATGAATCAGATGAATTGGTAGCTTCAGAGCTTTCTGAAGGGCCTTCAGGCAAGGCCACAGCAGTCATGGCGCAACAAATTGTGCAGTTACAGTATATGTTGGTTTGTAGCCTCAGTTTGTGCTCCACTGAGAAACTTAAGCTTATAAAAGAGAGTGCGTTCAAATTACATTGTAAAACAGCACTGGCTCTGCCTGCAGGGACCTAAAAATGCACTCACTTCCTGCTCATGTTTCAGACAGAGAGATACAAGAAGCCTATATGGGTATCTGATGAACTTTCAAGGAATCTCTTTGGGTTTTACTTGGCACGTTCAATGTTTACATGATAAGTGTATAGTAATAAGTAGTTATAATTATATTCCATTATATTCCACTTGACTATATCATGAACTCATCTTCACTATATCATTAAACAACAAAAATTTTCCCAAAAATGTTCCTTCTGCAGTACAGTATTGTTTGTCTGAACACTCTCTGAATGAAAAGTGTGAAAACAGGTGGGACTCATTAACATATGGTCCTCTGTTCTAAATAATAAATGACAGATTAATATTATATGAGTCTAAGGGTGAAGTAAATGTTTCCTGCATAACAGGGACCATTCAAAAGGCTTGGCAGCACTAGTGGGTCATCCTGAATGAGTTTTTTTCATTAGAGCTAAATATTTAATGAGTCCCAGACTACACCTTGCGGCCTCGAGTGTACAAATAAATGATCAGTTTTCAAGACATGCTAACTCAGTTGTGTAAGACAAATAAAGCATTCTGGAGCAAGTAAATCAGAATCAACAACAGAATCCACTTTTCATAGCAGCAGACCTTCTGCTTTAAGTACATATTGCCAACAAGATTAAACAACATATAATACAAATCCAACATCTATGATCAGACTGTGACATAGATTTATCTTATAGTTAGAGAATCATTTTTATTTATCTTTATTAAAAACACATTGCTGAATTTAAATACTAATGTGTAATTGCTACATGTGTAAACAGTGTATGTTTAACACATATTACACATTTATTTTCGTGTAAAATTTCAAATAAAAACAAACACATTTTGATCATAAATATGAAATCATAAAGCAATCAAAGGGTAATGCAGGAGTAAGAGATTTTTTTCCCTAAATACAACAATTCTCAGGTTGAGTGCTTTGCAGTTTTACAGTATAGGTATTTTACAATATGAGATGTATACTGTATGTACAGAAAATGAGCTGTTGAAAAGGGCAGTAGTGGTGTAGTGTGGTTGCAAGGAAGAATGCAAAGTAGTGCAATAAAAAGGAATCGTGAACTCTTAAGCATTAACAGAAATGAGCTATTATTGTGGAGACTGCAATTTGAATTAAAAATTAAATGGAAAAATAACAAGGATGTTGATGTTTCTATGCTATGGTGAAGTTCAGAGTTTGAGGTTGCTATGGTGCAGTTAAGTGTTTTATGTTCCCACAAATGTAGAGGACATGTGATTGACCTGTTTGTTTTTCCATGCCAATGAAATCCCATTTAAGCAGCATCAGAGTCCACACATTATGTTGGCTTTACACACTCAGCCCAACCTAACGCACACACTCCAGACTCCTATTGTAAAGGGTGTGTGTAAAGATGATGTTTGCAGTTAGAACTGGTTATTTGCTCAGTACTAGCTAACATTTCAGCCGAGAGGGTGGATATATATTGTTTATTTGTGTCATGATATCGATTCTTAGCTGTCACAGATATAAGCCTTCCTGTTAAAAAATCAACAACATCAGAACCAATTACACAATATAAATATATATACATATAAATGTAAAACTTGTGTTATTGATAAAAGGTAGTCAGATTATGACAAGGAGAAGGATTTGAATGCTTTTCTTAAGTTTGAATCATGTCCAAAACATTCCTGAATAAAGTTACATAGTAAATACTGTCTGAAAGTGGGATGTGAAACGCAAAATGGTGCACTCTGCTTTCAGAATCAAATACATAATGGATCAAAGCTTGTTGTGAAGCTGGAAGATATTTTCACCAAAAAGGGGATTTCTGTGTTAATGGGATTAGAGAGCTGTAGCTTTTGAAGAGTAAAAGTATTGAACAGAGCTGTCCATCTGTGACTGGCTCTGGATACATTTGTAATTGCTTAGTACGATTTCTCATCTGATGCTATTGTTTTTATTATTTTTTTACAGTATGATCAATTTTAAGAATATCAAAAATAAGATTGAAACAAAGAGGCAATGTCTTATTATAAGTATTAGTATCACTTTTGTCATAACTGCATAGCTGTTTTGCCTCATATTTTCTTAATGGAGATTATATCATCCAGAACCAACAGAATGTCTACAGAAAATGATTCATATACTTTGATATATCTTGCTTTCAACATAATAGGACATTGCTTTTTTCAAACTGAACAAAGCTGTCTCTAGAGCAGAAGCAGGCTTATGGCCAGCAGAGAGTGGTGGGGTCAGAGTCTAAAGCGGAGGATTAAATCCGCAGAGCATTTACTAGCCTGTGGCTCAACCAGCTTACAATGCGACCGCTTTACCAGGAAACGAGGCCTTGGATGACATGAAAAAGGAATTCTAATTCAGAAAGTCTTTGGAGCACTACCAAATATCATGCACTTTTTTGCAATTCTTTACAGACTGAATTGTGATCTGCATAACAGTTAAAGGACGGATTACAGCACAGAGCAATCATGTGATATCATAAGCATATTACAACATAAAAGCACCAACAATTTCCTCTTTACCAGTCCTTCTTATTGAGGATCAGGATGCTTCTATATCAGGTGGTGCACTAATTCCCCTCTCCATACACTTGCACTGGCCAAGCCTGAATGCAGCGGCTGGCTGGTGTTACACTCCTATCGTCGCGCCACATTAAATAAACCAGAAGCAGGTAAAAATAGCCCTGCAAATCTGCCCCCTCCTGCCAACATTCCCTTCAGACACATGGCAAAGGCCAACAATGGTTATTGCAAAAATGCATTCACACATTTTCATGCGCGTCCCTGTTTCGACAAGACAACGGGTCCCAACAAGCTGCAGCCCACTGCCAAAATCCAGCCTCTTTACTTACAAGGGAAGACACATCTGTAATATGTAAGTGCTGAATTTTGGGAAATGGTTTAGGATGAATTTCAGTCACTCTGCATCTATGCTAGGAACAGCTTGAGGGACTGTGTCCGAGAGGATCTGGGGTGGATGGGGGGAGGCTAAGGAGTGCAGCACAATGATGCTGAGTCACTGCTTTGGGAAAAAGCAACACCACAACAGCAAGGAGGGAAACTAGGAAGGAAGAGAAATGAAGGAAAAGGAGGGCAGGTGGGTTGCTCCTGTGCAGATGCTCATCCCAGAATCATCATGCCAGCTCAAGTTGAGCCTCAAGTGGGTTCCAAAACTCAATAACTTTGTCATGAGTGTATAGGCTAAAAAATACTACTGTTACAGGTTACGAAGTGCTTCACGAAATGGAAATTAAAATTAGACAGTGAGGTGAAGAAATTCCAAATATATTGGATATTATTATATTATATTTTACCCTTTCACATGTTATGCGAGATGCACAGCCAGTACATTTGGCAAAAAAGATTATAATCATCAAATCCAGGCCATCAGATAAAACTGCTTCTCTGGGATATAAAAATAGACTGAATAATCCTTGCATCTCAACCACTGCGATGGCGATTCTAACATCCAGCATCACCAGGAAATAAATAAGTCAGAATCAGACACTCTCATGCATAAGTAAGATGAAGTCTGTAGGACACCAACGTTGCACACATAATGAATCAACCTTTATGGGTGTGTGGGTGTGTGCTGAGTACTCACGTTGCAGTATGTTCTCCAGCTCAGAGCTGGCTTGCAGGAGACTGTAATACCCCTCCATGTCGTTCTGGGGCAGGTAAGGTGGGGCAAGGCCCATGTCCCTAGCTGTGAAGAGGAAGGATGACACAAGCTGGGCCTGCCAGGCCCTCACATCCTCATTTTCATCTCTGCTTTTTTCCTTGCTCTCTTCCTCAAAGTGGTGAATGCAGAAGAGACTTTCACTTCATGTGACTGCTCCCAGGAGCTTTCCCTCCACTGGGTCCCACAAGGTTTGGTCCCAAGTCAGCTTGAATGGACATTTGGCTCTGCATCTGCAATCTCCAGCAGTTTAGAGCCCCCCATAACCAGGCAAGCACACACTGTCTGGAATCAGAAGAGGCCTGAAACTAAACACTCACACTCACACTCACACACACACATGCACGCACACAGAGTAGAGTAACAGAGAATGATGTTCAGTTCCAAACTGCAAAGACTTGTCCTCAGTGTAAACCCATATCACAGTCCCCTCCCTCTGCCTACAAACATTCCTCTCTCGCTTTCCCTCTCTCTCCGTCTCTCTCTGTGTCTGGTTGGGTGAGAGTGCGTCAGCGCTGCAGCTCTATGTGAGGATCGGGCTGCTGACACTCGGCCAACCCCAGAGTTCAGGCTCCTCCCCGTCCTGCCCTTTCATCCCTCCTGATTGGTCGGTCTGCCTGAGAGGCAGAGATTAAAGCTTTGCTCTAACACTGTGCCACTGCATCGCCGCTTCCGCACATCGGCACTGCTGCTCTGCTGGAGCTCCCACAAACCACAAAGCAACTGTCGGGACGTGCGCAAGTTAATTTTGGTGAATAATAATTGTAATGTTTTACGGAAAAATAAAACACAAAGCTCAAATTATTTGATTAATAAGTAATTACTGCTGTTACTAACCAATATTAGCATAACTACTTGTTTTTTTTTTTTTTTTTAACAGAATATACTTGAGAGTACAAAAAAAAAAAAAAAACGCACACTATCTCAGAATTTTTAAAAAGCACTAAAGTAAAAATAGTGCATACAATGCATATTTATTGTAAATCACCATTACAATATTCCTTAATTGTAATCTGCTTTAGAATCAAGTGTCTTCTTCAATCAATGTCAGACAGGTAATTTTGGAATTTCAAAGATCCTGACATTCTGATACAACAACAAAGGTTTAAAAAGTCCAGGGAAACACGGGAAAGGTTTCAAGAACGAAAGATTAGAAGTAGAGAATTACGTTTTCTTAACACACACTTTGCCAGCAGGTAAATGGCACCCATCGTCCAGACAGTGTAACAGATTCTTTCCAGAAGCCATCAGACTTATTCAGGGACTGGACTAATACACACATACAGTCATATTCAAAATACGCATATTTTCTACAGTTACCACGCAGTTCATCAGTGTTAGTTCTTACAAATTTATATTGACCAGATATCAGTTTACTAGATACCCGTCTGTTTTATGTAGCAACACTGGCACTACTAGTCCCACTGTGGATGGAGCTCACGCAGCAGTGGGAGACCAAAGGCACTGCACTACTTGTTAGCTAAGGGTAAAACAGTTTATCTGATTTTATCAGTTTATCAGTTGATCTTAATTACTATCTAAGGTGATTTCCTAATGTAATTTAAGTTAACTTAAGTTGGGCTGTCTTTAGATACCGGTATAAAGTAACAGTGGATAGTATAAAAGTATACATAGTCAGCAAAACTATCTAAGCTAACATTTAGATTTTGGGCGTTAGTCCAGACGTACATTTTTCAAAGACTAAGACAGTCTTATTAGATAACATGCACTCGACAGTATATTGCATTCTGCATCTAACGTTTCCCACAAAACATATCTATGTGGGGCCCATGTGGGTTTTTGAAGGGCTGAACCAAGGTCCCCATTTAGGCAGCCCCACTGGGTCCAACATGGTTTTGTCCTCAGGTTCCATGGTGGCCCCACATGTGACAGCCCACTTTGATGATTCATGATTCAAATGAACCGATTCATGATTCATTTGAAAGCTGTTTTGTTAAACACAAAAGTTAGAATTATTCAATTTTATTTAGCAAAAATGACTATAAGCTGAATTTCAATGTATTTTGTTTTTCTCTTTGGTAGGCATGGTGCTGCAGCCTGGGCTCAAGCATAGTTGATTCATGAATAGTTCCAATGCTTCAGTTTTTAAAATTTGTTTTAATAACTTCACAAAGTTTAGTGCCAGATAATGCACTTCATTACTTGTAAATGTTCTCCTTTTTCTTATCATTAAATGCCTTGCCAATGTCGAAAATAATGCTTGTGGAACAGTCACCTGCCACCCACTTCACCTGTTAGCAACATAAGTCACATACATGCATTTTTAAATTAAATTAGAATTATAGAAGTAGTTTAATGGTGTAAATTTGTGTAAAAATAGTAACTGGTGTTAGTTTGATTTTATCCAAACCAAATATTCATTTACTGTATAGCTTTTATATTTGTAAAATGTCCTTTGCAGGACCCAGTATATAGCCTAGTTGCCCAAAAGGGCCCAGTGTTAAAGCCTGTTAAAACCCCATCATTTACTCAAATGGGCATACAATAGTAGGTCCATACATGGGCCCAGTGAGGTTGCCCAAGTGAACCCCGAGTTTAGCCCATATTAACCCCATTAGGGATCCAGGTGGGCTGCCACATGTGGAGCCACCATGGAGCCTGAGCACAAAACCATGTGGGGCCCAGTGGGACCCTCCATGGACATGTTATCTGGGTAATTAAAATGTGCTATGAAATATGGTAAGCTTAACGAAAAGAAAAGCAAACATTTTAGGTTTAAGTTGTCTACTACAATATTTACACAATTTTGCACTGTTGTTACATATTTGCACAACATCTTTGTCTCTATTTCTTATTATTGTTTTACATTTATATTAAACTTCTAGTTTAAGGTGTATGTTTTATATTCTCTTTATATATGTTATAGTGCCTTATTTGTTCCTTGTACCTTGTTCTTTGTTGATTGCACTGTAAAACTGGAACCATGTCGTCTTGTCTCTCTGTATACTGTACAATATATAGCAGAGATGACAAAGTTCATTTTGACTATGACTATTTATGCCATTATTAAATTGTGTTGCATTTGTATTTAAACTGCAGTGCGTGTTGTATGCAGAAAGTGAAAGGGAGTGATTGTCATTGTGACCAGACGTCCTCTTTTTATGAGCATTCGGCAGGGATTCTAAAATTGTCCTGTATTTTATTCTACCTCAGCATAAAACATTCTTACCTTGGATTTGCATTGCGTTTCCCTGGGGCTTTCCCAAACTAGTTACTTCGCTCTCTCCCTGCTCACTTCCACTCGCTTTTCTGACAGCCTTGCTGCATAAATCGAGTGGAAGTGAGTAGGGGGAGGGGAGGGCGAAGGAACATGGACATGGTGCCACATGAAACACCCGCCCCCAACTAGAGCTGTAATATTGGGTTCCTTTTTAGGATTCGGCTCCCTCTGAGTCACTCAGTAAACTGATCCGGGAGTGCGAGTCACTTGAGTCACTTGAATCAGTATTGCTACTTTGTCAGCTGAATAGTTTGTTTCTCATAGAAGAAAGTATACGTGGCTTGTGATGAGAATAAATGCACTTCCAAATAAATGATAAGTAAGTGTCAAGACAAGGCTACCAGAGTGGCACTAAGTTAACCGGCGGATTCATTTTGTGTGTGGTTTGGGGAGCGCTAACCTAACACGCGTGTGTGCGATTCAGGGGTGCACTTCTCAAAAGCATTAGCAACACTATGCTTTTTAGGCCTGTAACGGTACATGTATTTGTTCCGAACCGTCACGGTACGTGGGTCACGGTTCGGTACGTGATGTCGTACGGAGAATATGCGGTACGACGGAGAAGACGCAATTAAAGTAATGCGGAACTAAATTTACAAGCGTGAGTTTCTCACAGAAACATTAAACAGCGACCTTTAAAAAATTGAGCTTCAAGCTGATTCGCGCTCATAACATGGCTACTGAAAACGGCACAGATGAGCTGGAAGACCCCCCTGCGTCTTTTAAATGCAGCATGTGGTATTATTTTGGGTTCCCAGCGAATTCCGACGGCAGTGGAGAGCGAACTGTAGATCGGACAAAGACGGTGTGTCGGTGTTGCTCGGCACCTGTAGGGTATGTGGGCGGAAACACATCAGATATGCTAACGCATCTTCGACGGCATCACCCATCGTGGGCCCAGATGTGAAAATAACAACCGGAGCGAGGCCAAAAAAACCCTGCTGCTCCCGGCAGTTTTTAAACAGCCTCTAGATGCCAGTGCAGACAGAACCAAAAAAATTACAGGGGCAATTGCATTTATATTTAATCAGCTATGCAGCCTTATGCAGTATTTATTAAAAGTGCTCGAACCTCGTTACAACATTCCATAATACTAATATTACTAATATCAAACTACTAATTTCTATTAATAACACAAGATGTTTCAGTTGTTTTTTTTGTCATACATACATGAAAATTTAAGCGAGTGTGTGTGTTTACTGGTTAATACACTGCTGTTTATTTAAAATAAACGAAAACAAACCAAGCCTCATGCTTTAGAATTTTTTTGGTGCTTAAATTCGCTGTATCGGAACCGTACCGGACCGTGATGTCGGAACCATAGTGTGAACCGAACCGTGACCTTTCTGTACCGTTACATCCCTAATGCTTTTGGGAAACGCACCCCAGATTCGGCTGTCGATTAAGTTAAACGGCTAATTCACTCATGACAGGGACAGGCGCTAACCCGCGATTCAGATTGGGCTGTATGTTCCCGGCTGTGCTTTGTGCCGCGCTACAGATTCGACTGACACGAGTCTCTGAAGGAACAGTCTTTATTTGCCTACTTCACCCGAGGGGCCCCATGTACACCTCAATCTGCCCCTGCCGGTCCGGGATCCGATCCCTGACCGTTACGGTACTAACTGACTCGGCACAAAATTGGAAAGACTGTAAATAACAATCATAGTCTGCCATGTGCCACCCCAGAGGCGTCAAAATACCCGGGGCTTCAGTCTAGCGCGGGTTGCCAAAATAATTGTACAGCTGTTTTTCTTTTTTTCTTTAAAATACCTGCATATGGAAATTAAATGATAATATAGGCCGTCTACTATAGTCTGTAGTCTACTATATCACCTTTTATATACTGATACAAATTGGAGAAAAAAAGAATCTCGGCTCCTCTTTAAATTTATAACACCGGTCCGGACTACGCCCAGGGTGTCCTTCAAGGCTGGAAACGTCCCTGTGCCACCCCCAATAAATGACTGAATCTAGAAGCCTCTCCAGTAGAGACGTGCTTACTGTGGTATACTGGTTGATATGACAATAAAAACACTTCTCACTTGACTGTGGACCTGCGAGTTACTTCAGTACATAAAGTGCTTTCCTTTTACTTAATTCAATAATAATTCAATTCAGAACGATATCTACTGCTATTTGTAACAGATGTCAGACACAACATTACTCATGCTCACACAGTAAAAGCCAAGACCACAAACACGTTGCTTTGAAAAGTTTTATTACATAAAGAATTTGCTCTTCTTGAACAAACTGGTTCTAAAGAGGTACATTCAGGTCAGAAAGCCAGAGCCTGAGGGTGCAGACGGAGGGTCCTGATACAGAGTTGCAGGGCTGATGACACACTACGCCCAACAAAGCTCCTGCCTCCGCACTCCAGCAGCCTTACGCACCTTTATGTTTTCATTTTTTTTAAAAAGATGTTTTCGTTTTTATTATAAAAGAGTGGCACAAAAAGTTGGTTAAAAATACAATCAAACCATTTTCTTCTTTTTTGTTAATATCTGGCAAATAGGAGAATTAACCTCAAAGCCTCACTGTACCACCATTCAGTTTGGTAACATCCCAGACAACAAGAAAAAAATCAATAAAACAAATCAATAAAACTTCCACAGAGTTAAATAAAAATACAATATAGAGCATTTACATATATTCTCTAAAAATAATGGTTTATGAGAGAATCATAGAGAGCTCATAGGCAAACTCAGAGCTGGGCATAAGATGCTTGGCATCATGACACAGTCAGAGGTCTAACACACACTAAAGCTCCCACAACTTTCCCTACCCAGCACACACAACAAATTCAGCCCACTCAGTGTAAGCTGGAAAAGAGCATGATGCCTTTTCAATTCAAATCATTTAAAAGAAAAGAATTCTCAAAACATGCCATCTCATCTGTGGTTTTGGGAGCCCATTTCCGGCTGTTCGAAGATACGTATAAATGGAAATGGTCCAAAACCATTCATTAAAGGGATTACTGAGGTCAGACCGCATGCACCATTCCAGCTTTAGACCCACTATGTGGTTGATGTGTGTGTTTCTCAGCTTTAGCAGGAACATGTCTGAAGGGTCCAGCGTCTGGGTCTACACAGGCAAAACTCAATTGGCACAAGCAGATCATTTCCATATATATTTCAAAAAGGTCCATGTCATAAAAATAGAAGATTTGTGACTAAGATTACATGTAATAAATATGTCCAAAAAAAAAAAAAAACAAATCACACAAAACAAGAAGAATGAAGAAAGCGATTGAAATTGTGGCAAGTCGAAATGGAATGTATGAAGTAGCGCCAGAAAGAAAGCTAGGAGAGGGAGACAAGCGCTACGCTACGCTGACCCGTGTGCCAACCGTGTTGGCGTAACGGAGGGCAAAACATGCCTCACAGTGGCACTAAGTCTGGTGTCCAGGAGCTCTGGAGCTGGCACTTTTGTATCTCACCACCATGATCCTGCGACCAGCCTAGCTTTACTCCGACTCAGAAGTGATGATGTAGCATATTACCTCAGAGTGTGTTTTTTTTTGTGCGCGTGCTCAAGTGCATGCCGCATGCATGTGCCTAGAACGGTGCGTACTGGCCCGCACAGGCCCCACATGGGGACCGAGCATTATAAGCAGTAGAAAGAATAAAACCCCAGAAATGCCAATACGGTGTAGACCGACTCCACTTCTCCGTATTTTAAAAATGTCAGGCTTAGCAGGTCTGCCGTCTTTCAGCATAACGACCCCGCTCTTTACACGCATCAGAAAGCATCCAAAACAGACAAACATGTGCAACATTACACTGATTATGGAGAGCAGGCATTCCACTTTTTTTTGGCTTGCAGCAAACATGTCACGGAATATACACATCTGATTAACAATCATCCAAAGTGATCCCTGCATCATCAACATTTAGAACAATCACCCACGTTTTTCTATGTGAACTAAAGAAAAACAATGACACTTCATAACACCGCTCACTCTCACACACAGACACACACACACACGACAGAACACATCCAAGCCTGGTGCTCTTTTGCACTTGGACATGCAGCATGTTGCTGAAAGGCAGCTTTTTATACCCATAGGGTCAGGGCCGTGAGTGCAGCATCAAATCGAGAGTTCACAATTAGGGACCTTTAAAAATAGCAATAATCATTACAAATCAACACTACAATGTGGGCCTTGAAGGGTGCTGCTGTCTCAGTATCACTAGGGTAAAAGACAAACAATGAGTGTCAATGTAAACCTCTTGTGCCGCAAAATTAACCCCAGAATGTCCAATATGACACAGACGTTCACCTCAAAATGACACGTTCCTCAATGATTGATGGGGAGAAAGGGAAAAGAGTGACAGCATGTCTTGCGATGGACGGATTAGAGAATTGTGACTGAAAAAAACGTTTAATTTGAGGATCAGCGACACAGTATGGAGACATGCTTTGTAAGAAGAGATATTAGAAAGGGAGTAATGGGGGGACAGTCATTGGTGTGAGGCAGCATCCACCCTCCGGGTCCGGTTCTGTTGTCCATGTTTGACCATGTGGGAAGACAGGTGGCCAGCTTAACAGGTTCTTTTGAGCAGGATCAACTTGTGTGTGTCCCGCAGTAGAGATCGCTCAGATGCTTGTAGGACAGCGGGGTGACAGCTGCGATCTAGAGAGGGACAAAACTACAGTCACACATCTGGCCAGTTCAGTGTACAGATGTGAGCTGTAACCACCACCAACCTACACCTCACAGATACCCTTTAAAAGATACACTTTATTGGTATAAAGTACCTCTAGCCCATTTACTGGTTCATGCTTGATTTAGGTGCCGGCTGTTGTCGGCAACTAATAAAAATAATAAAAAGTAGTCCGAAACATGTAAAAGGGCTAGACGAGGGTTATTCCCTCTAACTTTATACACAAAAAATGTACTCCCATGCGAGTTTATAATGAAATCCCCAAGTACACAGAAAACTGAATGAAAGGCAAAAGTTAACTTGAATACCAATAATAATAATAATAATAATTTATTGCTAATAAAAAAGATGAAAAAGTGTCATTCTTCAAATTTAAGCTGGGTGTCGACGCTACGTTGTTTGTCCACCAGAGGGCGCCATTCAACAACACTAACGGTAAAACAGTTATTCTGAGTTTTATTCTTGTTTTATTGAACAATAAAACAAGTTTATTTTTTATGTCATGTTATTTTGGTGAAGTCTCTTAAACAACTACATTTTTTTTTAAATTAGGAAAAAAAACAATATCACCTTTTTCACCAATCAACACTGAATTTGATAAAAAATCCTATATTTGTCTCTCTAACTGACCCAAGGCCAACTTTACAATATTTTTAAGTTTAAAAAGTTAAAGCTTCATTGATCAAGTGAACTTTTGCCACTTAAAAAAAACATCACCACTCACTGTTAGTGTAACAAGAAACACCAGCAATGTCATTTTACACTGATCATTCATCCAGATTCCTCAGCCAGTTAAAAACGAGTTAGACACTGATTGGAGCACTTTGATTTGGTTAGCCGTGCTGCCTGGAGCAGCTCATTGGCTGAGTGCGAGAGACTGGGTCAAAGGGCCCCGTTATTTTGATTTTTCTTTACCTGGCCAAGTGAAGGAGGGAGTCCTCTGAAAGCTGAAGAGAATAGAAGAGTGAGTTTAATAGTGGTGAACAGGGCCACTTGACGCCCTCATCTGCACACCAATGCGGCCACCAATAACCATTCACATACTCACAGCAGGCAAAAAGCATGATACACACATTAACATGCAGTGTGCTAGGCGAAAGAGCAAATGTTGCAACAAAAATTAAAGGAGGCACCAGTCGACACAGGATAGTCAGGTTAGACCACGAGAACAAAACACGGGACACGACAACCACAATAATTACTATGAATGGAGTCAACACCATGGAGACACACACATGGCCCGAGAGATCAGTAAATTATATATAAGCATGACTCACTCTCTCTGTTTCTCACACACACACGCAAACACACACACAGAGGATAAGACCCTGACAACAAGGAGGATTCCTCAGACCAACACAACTGAGTAGGGTTTAGTCGGTTAAGTGCAGACAGAATCGCATGTAAATTTTAATGAGAGCATGCACAGGTTTTAAGGCACAGGATTTTCCCCAATGAGTTTAAAAAGAAACGCTTATTTCCTATCCCACCTCTAATACCCGAAACAGTGGTAATCCTGCCTCAAATTACAGAGGGCCACTAGGTGTCATTCTACCCTCTACAATTGTCTTGAGATTAGGGGTGTAACAAGTAGTTTTTTTATAACGTTTGGTCAACGATTTTATTCTGAAACATTTGCATTTACGCCATTTGGCGGGAGCTCTTATCCTTTTCCTAACTACAGGTATATAGGCTGATTCAGAAATCGACATAATCTTTCCCCTTAAGGGGTATATCAATCATTTCTGAAATTCTGTTAATACTTTCCCCAGTGTGCATTCATGTACAGGTCCCCTTCAAAAAAATATAAACGCATGGCACCACGTGACTCTGCCCCATGCAGCCTGTCACTGCATCTGTTTGTTTGTTAAATAATTTGAAAATAACACGTGCATTTTTTTCCCCCAAAAAAACAAAACATCCCAGCTTTAACAGCTGAGACCATTTACACTACCAAATTTGTCAGCCAACTATGAAAGCAAAACCCCCCCCTAAATAACTGTTCATTAATCACAGACAAGGTAAAATGTTTTAATATCTGTTAAAAGTGAGTGACCATTTGTCATTGTGTACACACCACAGCTCAGTACACAGTGCACCACCTCTGCATTTGACCCATCTGTGAAGGAGCAGTGGGCACCAAACATGGTCAGCACCCAGAGAGCAGTGCTTGGGGATGATACCTTGCTCATTCGACCTCATACGACCTTCCGTTCATGGGGCATACTCCCTAACGGTTACGCTACCAACCGCTCCCTATACTGATTTGAGGTCGTGTCAACCCCTACTTTAAAGATTCTGAAGTTTTAAGGGTGGTGGCGGTGGTAGTAGTAGCAGTAGGATACTCGGCAAGAGGCCACGGATTCGAGCCTACCTCCAATGCTCACGCCACTGTGACCCTGAGCAAGACCCTTAACCCCAAACTGCTGTCCCTGGAGCTAGGAGATGGATATGAATGTCTGATAAATGGCTTAAACAAACTGTCATTTTCTTATACACTGTATACAGTATATGTGAATTGGAAAGATTCATGCAGTTTGATTACCTATGAGCATCATACTAAACAATACAACAGTGTTGTTACACCCCTAATATAAATGATAATGTTCATGGAAGATTTTAACAAACACCACAGTAAAACTAATCTAACTTTGTATAACACTTTGTGTGACTGGCTTCTGATATATGAGGCAGAATGCAGTAAAGCAGCACTAATGTGAATATCAGTAGCACTCAGTTTCCTGATCAGTGTAGCGGGCGAAGACGCCCAGAGCTGATTTTTGGGCAGAAATGAGGCAACAAAAGCTCCAGCGGTAACAATGGTGGCTTTGCCATGTAGTAAATGACAAAAACCAGTAGGATAGTCCACATTTCACCTGTTCTCACCCGTCTCCACGTCGTCGCCTGTTAGCTCCAGAACAGATTTCAAGGTCCTTTTATGGGTTTTTAAATCTCTCAACGGACTGGCACTCATCAGACATGGTGTTAAAGTATGCACCCGCTCTCATTTCCTCTGACAATAGTCTCTTAATAAATCACAGGGTCCACACAATGAAGTACGGGGATGCGCCTTTTAGCGTCTAATATTCCCATTCTATGAAATTCCCTGTTAGAGGACGTGAGGGTGTCAAATACTATTTTAATTGAATTTTTTATATTCATTATTTTGTTTATTTACACACTGCCCTTCAAAAGTTTGGAAACGCCCCTGGCCAAGTGGGGTTTTGGACAGTATTGCCATGAATCCTTGTTAATTTGTGAGAACGTTGCACTGATAAGGGACAACACAAACTACGAAAACATATTTTATTACATAAACACTTTATTAAAGAGTTTATACATAGAAAATACTTCGATTTTGGATTCAGCAAAATATCCACCATTAGCAGCTATTACAGCTCTGTTTATTCAAACGTTGACTTGATATTCCAAGCCGCCGGAGGGATTGCCCAAAGATGATTCACACTGGTTGGACACTTCTTACGGACATCACGCTCCAGTTCCTCCCATAGTAGCTCAATTGGGATGAGCTACATTATTGTGTAATCAAAATAAATATTATCGTTGCTGGTATCCAAAGGTAATGTCAAGTTACTTTAAAGCATTTGCACCAAAAAATGATGAGGATTTATGCTGATATCGTCCAAAACCCCACTTTGCCAGGGGCGTTTCCAAACGTTTGGAGGGCAGCGTATACACACTTATTTTGGGAAGCACCTTGTATTTGCTTTTTACGTAAATTAGGTTTGATTGATTGATTGAAGCTCTCTGATCGGTGAGTCTAGTACCTGTTCATATGACAGTATTGGATTCGTCTGAAAAGGTTCTCATGAGCAGAGGCCTGGCTGAAGACCGCGAGGACTGGCTGCCCCCTGCACTGGACTGACCCAGCTTCTTCTGGAAGGGGTGGGGAGTGGGGGATGAAAGACACTTAGGACACCGAGAAACACATGCTGAACTGACACATACATACGTACATACGTACATACATACATACGTACGTACATACACACACATTCTGACACATCATTTACAGCTCATCCCATTAGTTCCACGCTAATCCAGGGCTGGAGTGAAATGTTAAGGGCTTACTACAAGGGATTAAGGTTTAATCTGACAGCACAATTTGACCTTCTCTCCACATTAGTCTTCTAATGTATGCAAAAAGTGTAAAAACACAAGTTTAAGTGAAGCCGAGATGAAAACACCACCAATGAGACATGAAAATCAAATTAATGACGTGGACAAATATGACGTATTGTTCTCTTTTGCTCCAACACACATTCGTATGAAGTATTAGGACTCCGCTAACAGATTCTAGTGACTTCCATTCCTCAGAAACTTAGTCAAACCCCAACGTCATCTAATCGTCAGGCGACGGTCACATCAGAAAAAAAACGAATTAGCATGTCGCTGCAAAGTAGAATCGTTCAATTCATGCCCACCCACAAAATAGTTTCTCTAGCTGTGTTCCAGCAAATGTTTGGTTTCATGAAAAATTATATTATTTGTGGAACTTTAACAAATGTGTACATCTTCGTGGCAATTACTAAATAAAGGCAAAATTTAGTTACCGTGTACACCAACTGTACACTAAAAACAACACCCAGATGTTGCAATTCATCTACTCTTGTCTCAGAGTTTACGGCTATGTAGGATTTGTATTTCGCAATCTGCCAATACAGTACATGAAATACTATGGTGCAGTAGCTCTGCTCACGTTTAGGTCAGCAACTTCTGTTCTTTTCTCATGTCAAAACATCCGAACTCATTTTCAGTCTGAATCAATTTCATGGTTGGATGAGGTTGTTATTCACAACAAACCCACTGGAATGACCTGGATTTGCTGTGAATCTTCGTGTTTTGCTGGTGTGACCGCAGCTTGAGTCATTATCTATTTGTGACCCTCCACGGCAAAACCAGTCGCTTGTCGCAAATTTAACTAAAATGAGTTATTACGTTTTCACGAAAGGGCATAAATCAAGCTTCAAAACGATACCTATATGGAATGAATCGGACATATGACTGAGATATCAACATTCAAAGGAGTCGGATTTCTCCTGTCACGCCAAGTAAGAAACGGAGAAATCTGCCTTTGAAGTTGACTATCGCCGTAGCACTCACAGACGCTTGGTGCGGTCGCGGCTACGTTTGCATTTACGCTAGCCTACGCTGCATTCACAGCCACACGGATAGCCTACCTGCGTTAGGTTAACTGAACTCGGGAGACGACGATGGATTCTGGAGAAATATCTTCACGCTAGTCAACCAGTGGATTTAGCGTAAATATTGAAGTAGAGCGGTCAAAACAGAAACTTTTAACATTCTGCTGGAATTGAATTCCTCACCTCAAGAAAGTCACGTTTTTAGGATGGAAAAGGTAAGTTTTTCAGCCAAATTGATTCACAACAGTACAGTATAGACCTTCCACTGTTTCAAAACACTAAAAACAAAAAATCCACAATTTTACCCCACGCAACATAAACGCTCGTTTTTCTCGGAAACCTCCGTTGCGACAAGCGACTGGTTTTGCCGTGGAGGGTCACATTTTTTAAAAAAAGGCACGTAAACTAATTCTGTTTGAATCACAGGGCATTTAGTAATGAACAATTTCTCTCTCGTTCTTACACACACACACACACACACACTCCTGCGTGTAGCCCACAGCTGTTTGTGGTGGAGGTAGGGAGAAGTCAGCTGAGCACACATGCAGGTACACCGAGTTTGCGTGCTGCATTCACCTGACCAGGCATGCAGAGACAAAGAGCAGGCGACTAGAAGAAACAGGCAGCTGGGACAGTTCTGCAACACACGCTGCAGCCTGAACACAAACCCACCAAAAGAAACATACAGTACTGACACCACATCCATCCACCGAAAGGGAAGGACCTCGCCACGCACCGGCACGTAAAAAAGAGATACCTTTAGGACCCTTGCCACTAGCAAAAAAAAAAAAAAAAAAAAGACCGCCTATCTGTACGTCTGCGTTCCCCTAGAAATCTGAACGTGACCCGAAGCGCGGCTCACGCACACTTATACTGCTCTCTGTCGCACCTCGACTTTGAGACAGCCGTATGCGTCCCGGAGAAAGAGGAAGAGACAAACAAGTGGAGAGGAGGCAGGCAGAACACAAGGGAAAGAGGCAGGCAGCCCGGGGGTGAGGAAGAGGTGGAGGAGAAGAAGAAGAGACAGCAGCACATAGAGAGAAAAAGATCAGGCCGAGAGACCTCAGTCACTCCAGGAAAAGCTGTGAGTGCTGGTTGTCTGCGACAGCATGAAGATAGTGGAGGTCCCGGAGGAAGGAAGCCGGCGTTTCGTCTGGAGTACCACACACACACACACACACACACAGGAGAAAAAGAGAAAAAGAGGAAGAAAGAGAGAGAAGGGGATGCGAGAAAAACATCGAAGGAGTGAGGACAGAGGGAGTGACAGCAGAGCAGTATGAGAGCCAGAGCAAGAGAGCAAGCAAGAGACAGGTGATGTAAGAGGGGGGGAAAAAAAAGGAAGAGAGGGACAGGAACAGAGCAAAGAGAGAGCACAGAGCGAGACACAGCAAGTAAGTGAGCGGGAAATAGAGAATGCAGAGTGTGAGAGCAAGAGCGAGTAAGAGAGAGAGAGAGAGAGAGAACGCGAAAGAGCAAAAGACGTAAGCAGAGAGGAGAGAGACAGAAAGAGTACAGGAGCAGAAGACAGGGAGTGCAAGAGAGAGGTAGTTGGAGAAAAACAGGACGTAAGGGAGAGAGAGTGGGAGAGAAAACAAGAACAAGGTGGGAGAAATGGGAGAGAAAAACAGGGTTAGGCGTCTGTGGAAAGAAAAGCATCCAGTTAAAAACAGGCGAGCAAAACAAATAAGCAGGTCTCCACCCGCCCTTCTGCTTGCAACACTGTCCTCTTTATCAGTGACTCCCTCGTGGTAAGACCAGCAGAGATGAAATGATACTTTCAGGACTCCTGAGCAGCCTCGGCCGAGTCGAGCGTAGTTCAGGACGCGTGGACCGTGGTGGAATTTGTGAACAGGGAAGCGGGGCGCGCTGCCGTAGTCTGAGGAGATTAAGTGTCATGCCTGGTAGTGCGTGCACCAGTTGTGTAACCAGAGTCTTACGTTCAGCTTTAGAGGAATTAGCCAGACTTCCTGTTGCATAGCTACTAGTGGGGTGTAACGATGCGTCCACCTACATCAGTACTTCAGCTCAGCGATGAAGAGCTCAGAGCCAATAGCGCTGATCCAAAATGAAAACATCACAATTGTTGGAACATCACTTTATATTGAACAGGACGACTTTTTATTACAAGAGAAGCCTCATTTAAATGTCTGGCTGAGCTCAGGAATAAAATATAAAATGACATTTCGTGACTTGTTATAAATGGAAGAGACCGTGCTAAGTAAACATGTATTGTCTCACTGGCCTCTGAACACATTTGTGACCCTCCACGGCAAAACCAGTCGCTTGTCGCAAATTTTCAAAATGGAGTTATGTTTTCATGAAAGGGCATAAATCAAGCTTCAAAACGATACCTATATGGAATGAATCGGACGACATATGACTGAGATATCAACATTCAAAGGAGTCGGGTTTCTCCTGTCACGCCAAGTGAGAAACGGAGAAATCTGCCTTTGAAGTTGACTATCGCCGTAGCACTCACAGACGCTTGGTGCGGTCGCGGCTACGTTTGCATTTACGCTAGCCTACGCTGCATTCACAGCCACATGGATAGCCTACCTGCGTGAGGTTAACTGAACTCGGGAGACGACGATGGATTCTGGAGAAATATCTTCACGCTAGTCAACCAGTGGATTTAGCGTAAATATTGAAGTAGAGCGGTCAAAACAGAAACTTTTAACATTCTGCTGGAATTGAATTCCTCACCTCAAGAAAGTCACGTTTTTAGGATGGAAAGGGTAAGTTTTTCAGCCAAATATATTCACAACAGTGTTGCGACAAGCGACTGGTTTTGCTGAGTAGAGTCACATTTATTAACAACATTTTTGCAGCACACATTGTGACAGTTTCCACTGAACTGCATAATATTGCAGAGATGCACCAACCCGTTACGTGGATCGTACATCGGTCCGATAAAGATTCGATAGCTGGAACGGGTATCGGTGGCATCGGGCCAATCTATGGAGCCGATCTGTTCTATTAAATTGTAGGTTCATGTAAGGGTGCTTTCACACCTTAGTACGCTTGCTCTGGTCCGAATCAGTTGATTATCTTGTAAACTTGTAGCATTTTCTCCTTGGTTCGGTTTGTTTTCACACGGGAAAAAATCCAAGCGTAGCAAAATGTGTCACTTGAAATCACGCGAGAACGTCCTCTCCGCTTATTGGTCAGATGCGTTTGCCGCGTGAACAAAAATGGAAATATAGGAAGAAGATTCTGTGTTGACTGTTTCAAGATGGATAACCTACGTGGACTGGTTGTCGCCCTGGTGATTACTTTCTACATCTCGTGCGTTCACCGCTTCAGACGAATTATTGCGTTTGAAAGTCAAGCGCGAGTACGGCTGGAAAACAGCGTATTAATGCACTGCATTCGCCGAAGGCGCATATGGCGAAAATACAGGAGGTGGCGCGCATTAATAAGGAGGAACAGTGATATGCTCATCATGCCAAATTTTTCCAGAAGATCCAACAGGTGTGTATAGGTCACGTGGACCGCACCAGACTTCGCTAACTGATTCGGATCGAGATCACCTCTTTTTGGGGGTCTCGGTGCGGTTGTTTTGGTCCGCACCCGAGTGCGATTACCGTGTTCGCACCAGACCAAACGAACCGCACCAATAGGGAAAACGAACTCGAGTTCGACTGAAGCGGACTACAGCCTGTAGGTGTGAAAGCACTCTAAGTTTGAGTATGTTCGCACACACAATTGGGAAGCGGCACTGCGGTACAGCTGCGTCACCAGTTGGACGTTGGCACTAATTTGTACATACTGATATGACAACGAGCAGAACAAGCGACGCAACACGCTACAAGCAAATCACGCGATTACACTGTTTAATTTCCGTAACACACCAGCTCTCACTTGCAATCTGTTTCTGATGGTTTTAGCGCCGCAGGATTAGGGACCGTCACAAAACTACAGAACTGTGTTTAAGCAAATCATTTTTGAGATATAATTTAGCATATACAAATGGGGGTGTAATTATCACATTGTTTTACTTAAGTATTTCCTGAAGAATGTTATTTCCTTCATTATTCCCTTTCCTCTTCACACAGAAATACACAACTTATTTATTAAAAACTGGTATCAGATCAGTTCTCGGGCGATACGCAAAGCCCAAGTATCGGCATCGGAAAAAGTTGGATCGGTGCGTCCCTATAATACTGTATCATAACGAAACTTGTGATTTACACCCCTAACGGCTACAGTAACAGGGAGAGTAACTAAACCGCTAAAGCTAATAAGTGAGTACATTACACTTCTGATACAAATTTGCCTCATAAATCATTAAGACTAAATGATTTATTAAACAGGATCACGCTGTAGCGCTCAGCCAGACAATTCGTCATCGCTGTGTGAGCCAAAAGCAATCAATTAAAACAGAACAGCTAAACAAAACCCACAACCGTTAGCAACTTCAAAATGACCATTTAACAAAGCTACTATACGGTATTCAAATTGCAGTGTAAAAGGCTGGTAACGAATATCTGAGTTGTGTAATCAACTTCGGGCCCACAGATGCCATCTGCCGCGGGTTTAACTGACGGTCTGCGCGTTCGGGAAAGCGGATCGGCTCCGTATGTCCTCGTCAACGCGGCCACGGCTGCTTAGGAAAATGTCACGTCTAAACGAGCCCTGTCCCGTTATCTGCAGTCCGGGCAGTTTGACTGGCTTGAGGGCTCTAATTATCAGAAATAGATTTTTTTTTAGAGAACGGTGCGCCTCGCCGTGTTGTGGTCAGACGGCTGGCGGCGGCAGAGGCGGCGGCAGAGGCGGCGGCGACGACGACGACGACATCGGTCGACGTGACATCGCCGATTTAACTAATGGCATAAAGAGGCATTTAATCAGCGCTACACGAGCAGATAAGACCCGAGGGAGAGAGGCCACAGAGGAAGAGAAATGTCTGCTATTAGCCTGATTGACTTCCCGTCGTCGTGACCCGTCGTGATCCTGGGTCTCTGTTCGGAGGAGGGGGAAAAAGGTAATGAATGCAGTTCGTGACAAAACAGATCAGTGGGGGGTGGGGGGGGGAAGAAAATATCGACCGAAAAACAGATAAGAGGAGTACGAAGGAGGACAAGATAAAGTAGACAACGGCAATAATAAAGTGGGAGGAAATATGGACTCGGGTTTATGACGGATGTAAAAGGTTGTACAGGGACACAGGAGTGGAACGGAATGAGAGAAAAAGGAACTTCAAAGGAAGAGGAAAGGTGGGAGGAGAGTGATAAAAAATGATGGGCTGTAAAAAAAAAAAAAGGAGTGTGGTTAAGGAAACATGTAGGTAGATTAGAGTCAATGAGCCAGGGAGAGAAGGAGGGAGGGAGGGAAGTACCTGGCGAGTGCGGGGGTCTTTGGACTTGCGGAAGACCACCAGGAGGATGTCAGGCAGGAGACTAACGAGGATGAGGAGGATGATGACCAGCCAGGCCGACACTGAGCTCAGCATGTTGGCAAAGACGAAGTACAGACGCTGCTGTTTCAGGAATGGCCTGAAGTGAGAGAGAGAGAGATATGGGGGAATTAAGAAGCTAGTCAGCAGCACACTAGGGCTGGGCAAGATGACTTCAACTCAAGTTCGGGATTATGTTCGCTTGATTATGATCAAAGAATTTGTTTCTTATTCTGAGTTCACTATTCCTACATGAGCCAGACACCAAATGTCAGTTTCTGTTTTCGGTGCTCGACTCCATACTGCTGCACGCTTTGACTCACCATATGATGCCTCCCCAGAAGAAGCTGAAGAACACGTAGAAGGCCAACGAACCCCAGATTACGAAGTGGTTGATCCACGTCCAGTGCCGCGTGTCCAAGGCCAGCTGAAAGAAAAACAAACATGACCCAAGGATTCAAAAGCAACCCGAGTGGACTTACTCATATAAAGTATGGGGTAATAATTTACAGTTGGTGGACACAGTACATATTTGTTCTACTGATGATAAACTTAGGGGACAAATAGCACAGTCTATGAGTGTTAACAGATATGGGCATTACTCTACTTTTCCTATAAAAATCTCACACAATCGTTTTCATTTTAACAGACAAATGTACAGAATATTTAGCTGTGACAGAATGGCAACGCAAAAAGGCGTTAGAATACTTGAGGTGCTCTTTGCCTGACAGATAGTAAGTGTGGAATAATAATGCTGGTATTGTTGTTCATACAAAATGTACCAATCTCGTGCTGACCTTTAATGTGACAGTGAAAACAAGGACGGTAAAAACTATTGTTCCATAGGACCAATTTCCAAACACCTGGAAAGAAAGCAAAAGCAGGGCATAAAAACAACTGTATTTATTTCTCACAAAATGGAACTGCTTCAATGACTACATGACGGACTCAAACTAACCTGGCCGTTGTCCTGTAAAGCTGGGTTACTGAACAGATATCTGACCCCGAAAAAGAAGAGAAGCCCCTGGAAGATCCCCAGAACCGTCCAGTACAGGAAGGGACACCATCGCAGCATTGCATTCTTTGCTATCTTACTGTGGGAAGCACGAGAAGAAACATAAGCATGACATTCTCATTTAAATAATAATAATAATAATCATCATCATATAAGGTGTTATATGTTAGAGATGGGCCGATACCACTTTTTTATGTCTGACACCGATACCGTTATTGTAAATTTAGATATCTGCTGATACCGATAGAAATCCAATACAGTCAGTCTTTTTTAAAACATAAAATAATGCTAATAAATGTCTGAATACATGACTGAGATTATTGTTATGCTTAAAGAAATGCTTGATTTTCCTAACTAAAACAATGTAATAATTACACACACATGTACAGTACATGCTAAATGATTTGTTCTCAAAAATGGTTCGTTTAGACATATAAATATTTCTTCTTTCTTATTGATTACACTATAACATTATAAAATTGAAAAAAACTTGATCAATTGAAAATCAAATACTGAAGTTTGTCATGTTGAACCAATTTGGCCTATAAAATAAGCTTCTTTTGCAGAGAACTACCTTTCCCACGATCCTCTGCGTTCCAGAATAAACGATGGAAAATCTAAATAAACAGCAGAATTGTGAGTAGAACGCTGGTTGTTGTGGTTATTTATCAGCTAAAATATGGTTTGTGTCTGTAATAAAGGCGACATTTTGACTGAACTGGAGCATTTTGCGAGTAACGGCGCTCATTAACAGAGCGTGTGTTTACATCGCGAAAATGTCATTAATGCGTTTTTATGGATTTTCTTCAGTTTTAGTGCAGGAACATCTCACAAATACTTTGACATGCAGAGGGATCAGGTCTCGTCTTGATCGCGCCACTGAAAACGTTGTGTCACTATTAAGCCTCTGTGTGAAATACAAGCGGAGCTGCTCTAGCGAGTGAAATGAATTAAACAAAGCTTCGATTCTAGAAAAACTGCCTCGGCCATTTTTTGTATTGGAAGTTATTGGAATAATGGTTTCAGCTCTACTTTACCACAGTGCCACTTCCCATGCATAACGAATTGAGCGTGCACGCATTTACAGATCGGCTCCATAGAACGGCTCAATGCCGCGATACCCCATCCAGCCGTTTGAGCCGTTATCGGACCGATACCGATCCACATATCGGATCGGCTACATCTCTATGATATATATCGCCTTTCATACATAAAAAGTCCAAAAAGTGTTACATTAAGTATAAAATCAAGCAAAGCAGCAGGATAAATGAGGAAGAGTAAATACTGAGGCATACAGAGAAATAAAAGAACTAACAAGAAATTAAAACGGAATGAACTGAACTAAAACTAAAAACTAAAAACAATTGACATTATATAGGTGCAGTTCCGTCTCTGACCTGTAGAGGTCGGCGTGATCCAGCAGGACCTCGATGGCTATGTGCTGCTCCAACAGGCTGTAGGCCAGGATGGGCATGGAGGTGAAGCAGATGTTGTACATCGTCAGATAGGCTGCATCGTACAGGGGCTGGGGAGGGCAGGAGGGGTAGGGAAGGGCCACCCGGAGGGTTAATACGACATAAACGACAAACACAGACGCAACACAGGGGAGGTCAACTCCACAGCAAGAGTGGAAATTCTCTGGCTGTGTGACCACATGCAGTGGTCGTGTACTCTCTCTATATATATATATAAATAATGTCATATATATACACTGAGGCTAGAGATGAGAGGCTTTGAAAATTGTTATGGCTGTGGTGTCTCGACTTTAGTTACATAAGTAGTAACTAGTCTTGGGAATTGTATCAAACATTTTATGCTTTAATCACAGCGAATATTTGTGATTAAAATATTAACAAATAGTTTTTGACTTGCCATTGCTCATAACTTCCATAATAAAGGAGAGACAGCCACATCGAGAAAGTAACACCTGCTGTACAGACTGGCTGAGCTTTGGTTAAGAGTTCATCAGCACAATTTTTACTTTATCTGAAGTTCTGTCTGGACTTCTTTTAAAATCAAAGTTGCTGTTCAGTACGTCAGGGATTTCTGGCCTTAGCTGCACCTTTCAGTGGCTCAAATCTAGTTCGTAATGACATTAACAAAATGGACACGATGAAAAGGCTACTTTTTCTCTGTAACAAACGCGGGTGTTAAATAGAAATGTCAAATATGGAGGTGCTGGTGGAAACTCACCGACTGGATTAATTTTAGGGCGCTTTCATACCTATATTTGGTTCCAGTTCAGAAAGTGAAACGGTACTAAGTGTTACAATGTTTCAAATGACTTTGTTTCGGTGAGCCAAGACGAATTCATTTACAAACAGTTTTGTGATTGGTCAGAATTTTAAGGCAAATTTCAGGAAAGCCCTTTGAGATTTTTTGGAGAAACAACTGTTGATAGTTTCATTTTGTGTTATTTTGCAGTGGGTTTATCAGCGTTCATATACCCAATATGACTGCATGTAGGCTACGCCAAGTTGAAAACAATATTTTGCTGCATCTTTGGTTACCAGGAAGGCGCGCTGCTGCTTCCATAGAACTCCGCCATGAACTTGCTAAACCTGTTTACGGCTGGCAATGTTGCGTCACTGCAGTGTTTTGGTCATGGATACGTTTGCGACAATACAGGGTAGTTGAATCGATGCGGGGGAAAGTTGTGTTCTCGCTGCAAAATGAACCGACCCGTGGAATGCTTGCAAGCGTTCTGAAACAATCCTCTCCAAGCGATCTCAGCACGGTTCATTTGTTTCCGGTACAGAGTCCGTTTGCTGTGTTCACACCCCCCCAAATGAACCACTCCCCCGGTGGGGGGGGGGGGGGGATTGGGGACGCCTTCAAACCTTAAATCAGATCAAATAAACCTGAAGCTGTACAATAACCACCAGCTTCATTTTCTTTGGTTTAAATTAGTCACCATCTCATCACTAAAATGCACAAGGGAGCCAAAATTGTTGAGTGGATTTTGGGTGGAAAGAGAGCAGGGGAACAAGAGGAGCAAGTGTTCGGAGAAAGAACAAGGCCTCTAGAAACCCCTGACATCAACAATCTTAACCATTTTACTTGTTTTCCCCCACATCAATGTGTGTTTCACATTGTTTTGCATTTTACTGTATTGGAAAATACAGAGCACACAATAAAAACGCTGTTTTATTGCACACTCCTTCAGAAGCCAGCAGTCACGTAGGGCTGAGAGAGAGGGAGGGAGGACAGCGGAGGGGAGGAGCAGAGACGCAGCGGACGCGAGCGATTCTCTCAAAGCAAATGTGGCTTTGTTAGTGGCACCCACCTGCTGGGAGAAGCCGCAGAAGAACTGGTACAAAAACTGAGGTAAGATGAAACAGAGGTTCTGAGGACAAAACCACAAAAATACGTGTTAACAACAGTGGCAAAACTAACAGGAAACAGTGCCGTATTGACACACACGAGGATTTTCCGCCGTACCTTGTAAAAGAAGTACTGCACTAGGTGGGCGATGCGCACGTAGTAGAGATGGCCGTGTCCCAATAGCAACTTTTTGAGGTGTTTGAGTTTGGGAATGGCGTAGTCGCTGTTCCTCACTGCCTGTCGCCCCTCTTTACCCTTCACACCTGTATCACACACACCCGGTCGCATGGTGAAGAAAGTTAATCCATCCATCCATGCTTGGTTTACTGCTTTACCTCAGCTACCCACGGATTATAGTTATAGTATAGTATAGTAAGTAGGGATCGGAAATCGGAATCATATCAGAATCGGACGATAAGTGCTATTTTTTAAATCATTTGCATCGGACCGATGCTTAGATTTGCCTGATATTTTCAGCTGATATTTTATGACGCATTTATTGAGCGTTGGAAAGGTGGTGCTTGTGCCAGGCATGTCCAAAGCCTGAGGTGGGATTTCATACGGCCCGCACCTTCTGTCTTAAAACGTATGGCGTTATTTTGTGCCAAAATTCTGAGCACGTAGTGGAAAGTTCACGAGCAGAATCTCTTGTCTTTACGTGCTCAACTCTGCCTGCACGCAAGGGCGGTTTTGAACTAACTAAACTGCATGCTGGCGTCACTTAGAGAATGTGAGCTTGCACATGGGCTGTGTCCCGAGCCGCGGACTGTTGCACTTAACATTAAGGTAGGTAAGGCGCTCTAATCATACTTGTCTATGCCATAGTATGCATCTCATGGAAATAGCCGGTGTTGTAGCTTAACAGCTCTCTACACACTAGGTAGTGCACATGGAGTGTCACACGCGCCCTATTTGCACCACATAGGGCGAGAAGTAAGTTTTTCTTTTACGCTCGCTTGACTTGGTGCTAGAAATATCTAGAGTTATATCGCTATTTTTGTGGCAAAATTCTGAGCGTGCAGTGGAACTTTTGGCGAGCAACATATTTATCAGCATCGATACTGCCCTCGGCATATATAAGCATGAAAAAATATGGGCCAATAATTTCCTTATCGCGCATCCCTGTTCGTAATATCTTTGTAATAATCAACTTTACCAAACTGCTCTATGCTAATTATTCATAATCAGATAATCAGGTTGTACTGCAAGAAATTGTGTCAGAAAATAAGAAAAAGAAAAGGATAATAAGAAAAAAGGTACCAGAATCAAGCAAAATTATCTGTCAATATAGTAAGAAAATTGATCTTGATCAAAGATCTCCTAAAACAAGAAAAAAATCTTTCCCTTTTTCCATGTTTTTAGCTTTAATATTCTTAAAATAAGCGAAGTTGTCATGAATTTCTTAACTGGTAGTGAAGAGCATGAGAACCTGTCCGTTCTCTTGATTAAATTTCTTATTTCATTTTAAGAAGTTCTTACAATCAGTACATTTTTCTTAATAAGATAATTGTAGCCAACGTTTCTTAAAATTAGATTATTTATCTTTCACATACAAGTCTAGTCAAGTCACTTATTCTTAAAATAAAATATACAAGATCTATTTTGAATTTTTAAGATTTTCTGGCTTGTTAAGATTTCATTTTTTGCCGTGTGGTGATAGATGTATATTTCCAACATATGCACAATATTAACCCTATAATTTGCAAGATCAATGAAGAAAAGCAGCTTCTCTTTAAAACATTTTCCTTGTGGTGTTATAACGAGTTTAGGTTCATAGATTTTAAGACGGTAATGAACAAATTATCGGCAAAGAGCATAGAACAGAAAACGATGGCGCTCACCAATGCCCACATGTGCCTCCAGGATCATGCTGACATCATTGGCCCCGTCACCGATGGACAGAGTGATTGGTGAGCCTTTGGAATTCTTCACCATTTTCACTATCTACAAAGGCCAAATAAATCCAGTGTTACAGTTACTCACGTACAGATGTTCTTGATAAACTAACGGCACCTTTACATAGGTATACGGGAACGGTGCTGTACCTGCACCGCACTGTGATAGCAGTAATGTGAAGTTGTAGCACACCGTGATTTTGTTCTGTTGTGTAAGCATTAATCCAGAACAGTGCTGCTGACACGTTTGCAGAAACATAAAACCAGAGGGACGCTTGTTCACTCCTGTGCTTTTCTATCAGACCCACTTTTGTAGTTTTGTGATCTTTATTTTCTTTTGTTTTTTGCTTCTGCATTGATTAGCTACACCTTCACATATCTCACAGGATTTGATCATTTCCACTGAATCTTGTTTCCTCTCCTAACACACACAAGTGCTTGCATCTCACCGACTTCTCAGTTGTTACTGGTTTGCATCTGCACAGTGGTTGTGTGCGTTTGCCCGTCCACATCTCGACCAATCAAACAGCAGCAACACAGTTAGCACGGTTGCATTCCGTTTTTGGCTCCGCCGCGACAGCAGAGCAGAGTATGGGTTGGGCCCTAGCCGCTTTATTTATGCTGGGAAAACATTCGTTTTGAGGTCCGGCACGGTTCCAGAAAGGTTCTTGATGCCAGTGGAAAAGCATTATAAGAATCCCTTCCTCCCTCTCATACTGTGTGTGTGGGCGTGTGTGCTACCGCTCTGACCTGGGCTTTCTGTAGTGGTGCCATGCGGCAGCAGAGCACCGCCGTACAGTTCTGGCATATCTGTAGGAAGAGGCTCTTGTAGTTGGCATCGGGGGATGGGTTCATCACTAAAGACAGAGTGGCGCCGTCAATGATGAAGCCGTACTCCGTTTTGGCGGGGGACGATCTCCTGGAGGAGTCAAGGAAACAGGTGAACGTACTGCCGCTTTCCATTTAAAGATGTAGTCGCACGGTCGAGCCTAATGCCTACACACCTGGCGTTCCCCGTTTTGTGGTGCGGCACGTCCTGCACGGCCTTCTTGCGGTAGTCCAGCAGCAGCTCGTGCAGTCTCTCCTGGCGCTTCCTGCCTCCGTCCTCCAAGGTGCGGACCGTCAGCTCCAGCAGCTCCGTGTCGCGCCGGAACAGGCGGCAGGCGTAGCAGGTGGATTTGGCCGTCTCCATTTTATCCCCAGTCAGCACCCAAACCTTCATGCCGGCTCCCTGCAGGGCCTCCATGGTCTGCGCAGCCTCCTCCTGCAACCTGGGAGCCGGCGAGAGAGGAGCGAGGAACGTTATGATCAGTCTCTAAAAGGCAGTGTGGAGTAGTAGCAGGGTTCACGCAGGAATCCTAGAGTCGAATTTACTACCTTTTACTACCTTTTTTACTACCTCCACAATATTTTTTACTACCAACACAACATCGAGCAGCGGCCTTTTTTTGTTTTTTTTTTGCGTCAAGTTGTCCTTACCTTAACTCTAGCCCTTGGGTTATCCTAACCATAACCCTTAGTCCCACCCTAATAAGGTCAACTTGACACTTCTTAAAACAAATGCCTTACAGGCCAGCACCACTGAAGAATCAGAATTCTATTCAAATCCCTCCTACACTGCTGAGGCCTTTCACTCTGATCTGAGACCAGCTGCGGGCCTCCTTTTACACTAAGATTACAGCTTCAGGGCCCAATATACATAAATGAGAAGACACAGCACAGTACATATTGACCCGCATCACTGACACTATTTATAAGTAATTTCCTAAAATGTGGCGCAATACCGAATCGAATGATGTAAGTAGTTTTATCCTTGCCACATGCAAAACTTTTAGCAATCTCGGAGTCAGTGAACATGTTTTCGAATAGTTCCCCAATACCCTCATTCGAATTGTATGAGTGATGGTTGGCTGCGGTGTTCAGGCACCTGAGAGCTGACGTTGGTAACAGTAAGCTCTGCTGTCTGTCTGCTACAGCCGTCGTGGTGCTAGTGGCACTAGTTTGCTGCTGAGGTGGTGTGATGGCAATGTTTGTGGTCGTAGCTGACCTTAAGTTTACATGTCCCCTGGTCCGTGTAGCATCACAGAACAACGAAATAGAGAGCTGCTCCCCCCGCACGCGAATACGCTGCTGGTGACTGGTGGATTCTCTGTGCGATCTGATCGCGGTAACGCCGTTCCAGGTTGAATTTATTGTCTTCTTGCACACACTGCAGAATGCTTCCCGGTCATTCCCCAGGACCGTCTTAAGCCAGTCTTTAAATGACGGCTCATCAAGACAAGTTTTATTAAACTTACATTTCCCCATTTCTATTTGTGAAAAACTAGAAGTGGCAAGTGGCTACTAGCTAATATTAGAATGTTGCTGCAAAAAATTCGTGGGCGTAAATTTCAAAGTCACGCGTGCAAATGTGAAGCTCGAGAGCACAAAATTAAGAATCGAGTGCGCGGTTGTGATAATATTGCGCGCGGACTGTATTTTTCCTCTCGCGAATGTCTTTTTTCCTCTCGATCTGTTAAATGTCCTCGCGCGCAAAGTAGATTACCGGCGAGCGGCTTGTTTGCTCGAGTGAGATTTGCGTGCACGGTTTGAAAGGGGGTAGGTTTTGGCAGTTTGGGGGCGGGGTTTTGGCAGCTTCTGCCTGCAAATCCTATTGGCCGATGGCTCCTGATCTTGTGATTGACTTGTGCATCTGTGTTTATGTTAAATTGGCGACAGACGCCCGCGATTTTGCGCGCTCTAGTTTTGGCACTGATGTGACGCCATAAACCTTTAGCAGATAGAATTTCACTCAAAATAGGAAACCTCATAGTCTGAAAAAAAATACCTTTTTTTATTTTTTAAATAATACCTCTAAAACCAAATTTAACACTTTTAATGGCCTTAAATTTGGCAGTTCTGATTTATCACCTTTTAATACTTTTTAAAACCCGCGGACACCCTGAGTGGCTGGGTTCAAAAAAATCGATTCACAGATC